>JACEEZ010002987.1:5000-11949 GCA_016584305.1 Chionoecetes opilio
CTTGACAAAATCAAAGAGGCTGTAGCAAATTGAAGGGGGGAAAAAGGCCCGGTGTTTGAAATTATCATTTGGGGAGCTCCTCAAAGCTGGGGGTGGGCCATGATCCAGGGTTGCAGGGCTTTTCCTGACTCCCTTTTTTGGAAATCGGGGCCCAATTCCTCCTGACGGGAAAAAGGGGGGCTGGTCGTCCCATCGGGAAAAGGGAAAAGGGGCCCTTTCAAAAAACTGCAAAAATTTTACCGGGGTTTTTCCCACTGCTCGGGCGTACCCGGGGAAGGGGTTTGGCCCATCTATTGCTGACAGGATTCGCAGCCATCGGGTTTAAGCACAAAAGACCTCAGCGGGGTTGGGTTCACGCCTGGTAAGTCAAAAAGGGCCCGTTCCTAGCGCTTCGTGTCCGGGTGGAAGCCGACTGATTTTTCAAACGGGGGTTTCTTGGGGCCTATGTTGATCTCAAGAAGGCGTTTGCCCTCAGTGCAAACGTGGTCACTCTGGGATCTTCTGCGACTTCGAGGGATTCCTGCCAAAGGGCCATTTGGTTTTATAATGGTCTGTGTTTGGGGCCCGATGGTTTCTTTTGAAGGTTTTGGGGCAGGGTTATCCCTTTTTTCCTGTGAATACAGGAGTAGGGAAAGGGGGCGTCCCTTTCCCCAAAAAACTTTTCAAAAAATTGTATGGAATGGTATTGGACAAGGTTGTTAAACAAAGTGATTTGGAGACCTCCCCCCCCCGGCAACACCCAAAATCAATGATCTTGTTTTTGCCGAGATGCAGTAATCTTTCTGAGTCGCGGAGGTCCCCGGGGATTTGGGTTCGAGGGGCTGCACGAGGGGGCAAAAGCCTTTTGGGGCTTGGGGGTCCCCCCTGGGTCCCAAAACCAATTTCCCGGGGGTTTTGGGAAATTACTAGATGAAGCAGTTTCAGTCTGTTTTTAGGGGTTTGGCGAGGACATTTAGATCTTTTTAAAGTTTTACATACCTTTGGGACGCAGTCCATAATGACGGCGGGTCACGTCAAAAAGTCTTACGGGATTTTGGCCCTAGCCCCCGTGTATGGCTCGGGTCAGCCCGGGTATTTGGCGTTGTTTGGTACCGGGGCGGGGGGGAAAGATCCGGGTCTTCAATTTGCTTGTGATTCCCCGTCTTTTCTCTATTTTTGTGAGACAGGGGCACTAAAAATGTTGAAAAGGGCGTATCAATGCCTTTTTTGGAAAAATTTTCTTCGCAAAAACATGGGGGTTTTCGCTGGGGTGATTACGTGTAAATCAGCGATTTTCACCTGAGCCCGAACGGGGCCTATTACCTTTTCACCCCGTCCGTCAGCGCCAAATTCGGGTATTGGGGAGGGGGCCGACCCTGAAACCCCCCTTCCCATCGGGGTTTTATCTGTAAGGACAATCCGGCGTGGGGGAGGCCAAGGGGGGGCCCACAAAGGGTCCGGGGCTGGGCCCAAATTGGGTGTTTTTTGTCGAGGCTGCTTTGGGATGGGAAAGGGGCCTGCTGGGAACTCCCTGCGTGGTGACCCCGGGGGTGGGGTGTAGGTTGGGCGAGCGAACCCCGCCCCCCGGGGTATGCCCCAATGTTGATTGATTTTTATACACCTATTATATATATATTTATATATATATAATATTAAAATATATTAAAACATATATTTATACAAACTCATTATATATAATATATATTACATATATTTTATATATTATAAAATATTATAAAATAATAAAATTTTATATTTATATATATCTTATTTTAAAATATATATATATATTATATATAGTATATATTATATTAGTAATTTTATCTATTGGGTTTTTTTAAAAATTTTAAAAAAAATATATTATATAGGGATATTATGTATTAATATTATAATATTTTAAAAATCTATTAAAATATATTATATAATATTACATGTAATTTTAATTATTGTTTACCCTATATATATAATATGTTTTTCCCATAAAATAAAATATATATAATAGTTTCAAATTTTATACAATTTAATATTATATTTTTTATATATTATATTATATTATATTTATATATAATTTATTTTATTATTTCTATTAATTATATATTATTTTTTTTTTTAATTTTTTATAATTTAAAAATATCCCGCTATGGGTTTAAAAAGTCCCCCGCTATGGGTTTTAAAAGGGGGCAGCCTGGGGTTTTAAACCCTCGGGGGTTTTTGCCCTTTCCCCGGCCAGAAGGCCAGTGAGCAAATTTAAACCCAAACCCCGACTAAATTGGGGGGGGGGGGGGGGGTTTTCCAAAACCCCTTCCCCGTAAAAAAATAAACTACCACGAACATATAAGGGGAGAGGGGGGGGCGCGGTTTAAACGCGCCCCCCAAACCCCCGGTTTTTTCCGGGGGGCCCCACCATGCAAACCCATTCCATGCCGACGCAGGGGGGGGGTCTGCCTATGACGAGTGGGGGGCAAAGCCCTCGGGAATCCCGCACTCTAAATCAAGTGGTAGGGCCCCCTACCCAACTTTTTCCTATGGGGGTGGCCGGGCGGTGCGAGGCGGCGCCTGCCCGTCGAATCACTCCGGGTATCAACCTGCGGGGGGTTTTCTTCGTGGGGGCTCGTGGAATGTTCTGAGCCTCTCAGACGATCATCGACTACCTCTCCTATCGGCGAGCTCAGTAGGCTGAGGGTGGTTTAAAGTGGGACTCTCTGAGACGAGGAGGCCTGGCAGTGGCGAGACTAGCATTGGGGATTACACCTACTACGGGGTCCGGCATGAGCAATGGTCACCGTGTAACGGGGATAAGCTATAGGCGTCTCCAGCAAACTGCAACCGTCAGTTGTTGAGGTTACCCCGGGTTGATGAGCGTATAATCGGGTGTGGATGAACACACTCTGGGTTTCATTTTCCCCTTGTTGCAGTGTCCGCTCCTACCTGAGATGCGTAAAACTAAAGAGAAGGAGATTTTCTACGCCAAACTCGATTCTGTATTAGACCAGTGTCCTCCTCGGGCCCACACTCATTGTCTTGGGCGACTTCAATGTTTAATTTGCACTGTGAGAGATGGCTACGAGTTGTGTGTTGGTCCCCATGGCTCCGGTCCAGAAACACCAACATTTCTCTGCTTCTGAACTTTGCAAGGTCCAGAAGGTTGAGAATTGCAGGTTCTTGGTATCAGAGACCAGAGCTGCACCGCGGGACATGGTATAGTAATGCCGGAGGGGTAGCTAAGGAGATCGACCACATCCTCGTTAGTACTCGTTGGAGGATCCTCCAGAAACTGCAGGGTTTACCGGAGTGCTGAGTTCTTTGGAACAGATCACAGACTTGTTGTTGCTACACTTAAGCTTCATGTCATGTCCAGAAGAATCTCAAGAGTTAACCATACTGTTTTTTTATCTTGAAAAACTAAAGGACTTGACATGTGCTCATGAGTATGCAGTGGCAGCCCTCAATCGGTTTGATGTGCTCGGTGCTCTCGGGGATCCTATAGAACTGTGGGATACCTCAAACGTGAAACTCTACAGGCTGCCAGTAGTGTTTGGGGAGCACCCGAGGTCAAGGCGTGGTTTTTTTCTCGACGGAGACGCTGGAGAAAATCGAGGAGAGTCGCGCTGCCAGGCTGGCGGGGAACCGGACCAGCACAGGGCCTCTGTCACGCCGGACTAGACCCTCCTGAGGAAGACAAGGAGAGGTATGTCAGGAGTTTTTCGCTGAGGATGTCGAGGGTCATTTGAACGCTATGACCCCCGACCCCCCCTACCGACCCTGAAGAAGCTCCGTTCCAAGTTTCCTTCTCGGGCGAGTGCTATTCAAAACAGCAGATGGCGCCTCGTGTCGGACATGGATGGGCAGATGGCTCGTTGGGCTGAGTGCTTTGGGCAGTTGTTCACGGTGGACCCTCCAACTGAGCAGCTTCACACCACGGGGTTCCCAGGCATTGGATGCCGATCCTCCCATTGACGAAACCGCACCCTCTTTTTGACGAAGTCAGAGAGGCTGTAGCAAAGTTGAAGGGGGGAAAAAGGCAGCTGGTGTTTGTAATATCAGGGGCGGAGCTCCTCAAAGCTGGGGTGAGGCCATGATCCGCGGGTTGCATGCTGTCCTGACTGCCGTGTGGCAATCAGGTACCATTCCTCCTGACTGAAAAGGGGCTGGTCGTCCCTATCTGGAAAGGGAAAGGGACCGTCAGGACTGCAACTTTTACCGCGGTATTACACTGCTCAGCGTACCAGGAAAGGTCTTGCCCATCTATTGCTGACACGATTCGCAGTCATCTGGTGAAGCATCAGAGACCTCAGCAGTCTGGGTTCACAGCCGGGTAAGTCGACAACGGACCGTATCCTAGCGCTTCGTGTCCTGGTGGAACGCCGACGTGAGTTTCGACAGGGTTTGCTTGCAGCCTATTTTTGATCTCAGAAGGCGTTTTAAACTCAGTGCATCGTGAGTCACTCTGGGATCTTCTGCGACTTCGAGGGATTCCTGCAAGGAATATTGGTTTTGATAACTGGTGCTGTATTCTGGGACTAAGAGTGCTGTGAAGTGTGGGGCCGGTGTATCCAGCTTCTTTCCTGTGAATACAGGAGTGAGGCAAGGGTGCGTCCTTGCCCCATCACTTTTAAAACGTTTTGTATGGACTGGGTATTGACAAGGTTGTAGATCAAGTGATTGTGGAGCATCCGTCGGCAACACCAAGATCACTGATCTTGTTTTTGCCGATGATGCAGTAATCTTTGCTGAGTTTGCTGGAGGTCCTGGTGATGGCTCTCGAGGCGCCTGCCAGGAGGCAAAGCCTTTGGGACTTGAGGTCTCCTGGGTCAAGACCAAGGTCCAGGTATTTGGGACTTACTAGATGAAGCAGTACAGTCTGTTCATGCGTGTGGCGAGGACATTGGGGATCTTGGAAGTTTTACATACCTTGGTAGCGCAGTCCATAATGACGGCGGGTCACGTCAAAAAGTCTTACGGCGGATTGGCATAGCCCACGGTGTTATGGACTCGCTCAGCGGGAGTATTTGGCGTTTTTCGGTACCTGTGCAGGAGGACAAATATCCGGATCTTCAAGTCGCTTGTGATCCCTGTCTTACTCTATGGTTGTGAGACATGGACACTAAATATTTGCTTGAAGAGACAAACAATGCCTTTGGTAATAAGTGTCTTCGCAGAATCATGGGGCATCGCTGGGATGATTACGTTCAAATCAGCGATTGTACCGTGAGACTGAATCGAGACCTATTACCTGCATAGTCCGTCAGCGCCAAACTTCGGCTATTGGCATGTGGCACGCTACGCTGAAACGATCCTTCCCATCGGGTTTATCGTAAGAGACAATCCGGCGTGGGGGAGGCCAAGGGGGGGCCCACAAGGCTCGTGGCTGGGGCAAGTTGATGTTTCTTGCGAGAGCTTTCTTGGTATGGGAAAGGACCTGCATGGGAACTCGCGCGTGGTGACCCCCGGGAGTGGCGTCGTAGGGGGGGCGAGGCGACGCGCCCCCCGGCGTATGCCCCCAATGATTGATTGATTGATATTAATAAAAAACGAAAGTGTGGTATGTCTGTGTGTGTGTGTGTGTGTGTGTGTTGGGGTGTGTGTGTGTGGTGTGTGTATAGGTTCCGCCCCCGTGGCGGAATCGTATCATATGGAAAATTTTGGAACCAGGTTGACCAGGGGAAGGTTTTTAAAGCTTTCCTATGGATGATCTGATCACTTTCTTTCTTTCTTTTTTTTAGTAGCTTATTAGCGAAAATTGTGAAAAAAAAGTGGGTTGCGAGAATTGAGGAAACCTTGAGTAGGGTGATGGGTAATGGATGAGTGAATGGGGGGTGAGGGTAATGGGTGTGGGGTGATGGGTGAGTGAATGGGTGGGGGGTGATGAGTGATGGGTGAGGGAATAGAGGGGGGGTGATGGGTAATGGGTGAGTGAATGGGTGGGGTGGTGATGGGTAATGGGTGAATGAATGGTGGGGGGTGATGGGTAAAGGTTTGGTGAATGGGTGGGGGATGGGTAATGGGTGAGTGGGAAAGGGTTGGGGTGATGTGAATGGTTGGCGTTAATACATACATTTCTACATCCATGAATTTTTAGGGAAAATTAGAAGGGGCTATCTGGAGAGTCTCCAGATAGCCGGGAGACGTGTTTGGTGGGCCTTCGGCCCAAACCAAACACAGGTGGTGGGCGACGGGCCCCCCAAAACCCTCCCCAGGAGCTAGCCAAAAAGTCCGCCCGGAGGGCGGCTTTGCGGCTAGTATATACATATATACGTATATATATATATACATATATACGTATATAATTTTATACATATATACGTATATATATAATATATATTATTTACATATATATATATATATATATAATATATTATATTATATATAATTATATATATATATATATATATATATAATTATATATATATATAGATATTATATATATATATATATATATATATATATATTATATATATATATCATATATATATATATATATATATGTATATATATATGCATATATATATATATATATATATACTATATATATACAGTAGGCCCATGAGGTGTCTTGTGATGGTCTCATCTTATATTTTGACTGCAAAGAATACTTCTAATTTTGTATAGTTATTAATTTTCTTAGGCTTTTATATAAGGATGTACGTAATACTTACGTACGTTTTATTTTTTCTATAAGCACAAAAAACTGGTATGCAGCGGGGGCGGAGGAAATCGAGTTAAAAAATGCTAATAATCGTACGAAAAGTTTTGGAAATTCCTCGTTTTCTTCTAAAAATTTTGGGAAAAAAAACAAAACGAAGGGAAAATTAAAAAAATAATAGGTTAGAAATATATAATAATCGAGGAAAATTGGAATTCCTGTTTCTTAAATTGAAAAAAAAAACAAAGGGAAAAAAATTAAAAAGATAAATTGAATAATTATAATAATCGAGAAAGTTTGGAAATTCTTCGTTTCTTAAAATTGGAA
>JACEEZ010002988.1:20000-22500 GCA_016584305.1 Chionoecetes opilio
TTGCCACATATTTCTAGAACAGTCAAACTATTTCCACGGGTATTAATATTTTTTTGTCGAAAGCCCGTGAAATTTGTCAGAAGTAATCCCGCAAAAGACTACCGCGTCAGGAGGAAGAAGTCTCAGGCCTCGGCTGGCTGGCGGGAAGAGCCTCTTCCCGAGAGCGATCCTCAATATTGGTATTTTTGGGGAGTGGGGCCGCACCGGCTCAACTTCCTGATTACTGGGTGAGCCGCGGGGGATAGTTTTATAATCAAATATGCGCATAATTAGGGTCGCCTGCCTGCCGTAGCCTTGGCCCGGGCTTGGCTTCCACCTGGGCGTCAACAATACTCCCCCAGGGACCAAGACTTTAGGCGAGGCGCGCGGGAGCACCAGTGTGGCCATGCCGGGCGCCGGAGACGCCGTGGTGCAGGACACGTGATGCCATGAAGGGCAGTTTATATTTTGTATTGCAGCTTCACATGCACTGTAATGAAAACGACATCTAAAGTAGTAAATACGCTGATCAAAAATATGACTTTACCAAAGAAAACAAACAACTCTGAGGTGCAGCCGTGCTGCCTCGCTAGAAGGCATAGTATTAACTTTCTTGGAACAAGTGAATACATACAATTGCAAAAAAAATAAAAAATATAAATGAATAAAATAAAGTAAAATAAATAAATAAGAAAAAAAAAAAAATATATATATATAAATGAAGTCATGCTGTCACTTGACGCGCGCAAGTTCCAGCCTCGCTCACGGTTCGAGATCTTTTCTTGCGAACGCGGGTAGTTGCTATGCCCCTTGAAAAAGGTGATGGCGTGTGTGGTGTGTGAAGTCCCAGGCTTATCCAAACATCAGTCTCTATGAGCTTTCCGGAAGGGTAACATCGGGCGGTCCAGCGCGTGATAGAAGCCATGGGTGAATCACACACACGCACGCACGCACGCACGCACGCACGCACGCACGCACGCACGCACGCACGCACGCACCACGCACACACACACACACACACACACACACACACACACACACACACACACACACACACACACACACACACACACACACACACACACACACACACACACACACACACACACACACACACACACACCGCGCGATGGTCAGGTTGATAACGTGACGGCCTCCCATTCTGTGGGTAGGCGGTTCGAGCCCTCGCGCTCCCGAGGATTTTTCACTTACAAATTCGGGCGGTTACTGTCCCCCTTGAGCAAGGGGATGGGTGTGTGTGGTGTGTGAGGTCCCAGCATTGCCCAAAGATCGGTAATAATGAGCTCCAAGCTCGCACTGAGAGGGTGAAAACTGGCGATCGCGAGCCAGTTCGCGTGGACAAGACCATGGGTGAATAACACACAGTCTCACGCACACCACACACACCCACATACACTCACACACACACACACACACACACACACACACACACACACACACACACACACACACAACACATACACACACACAACACATACACAACACACACACAAACACAAACACACACACACACACAACAACACACACACACACACACACACACACACACACACACACACACACACACACACACACACACACACACACACAGACACACACACACACATTCACTCCCCCCCACACACACACACAATTACGTCATGGCGGCCGGGCTTTCTCAGCTGGGAATTGAGAGCAATCTGGTTCAGCTGTTGTTCTTATTTCTTGCCATATTTTTCGATTTCCAGTATGGATTTTTGATAGTGTGCTCGTTGCCCTGCACTTTATAGGCGGGGCTTCGGGTACGGCAAGTACCTCTGGGTTATACGCGGCTACGACTGTCCAATGTTTCTACTGCTACTTGTACATTACTTGCTCTGGCAGGTTGATGTGATGTTTCTTTGCTCTTCGAATTCTTTCTTTGTACCTCTCTCCATTCCATTCTTTTTATTGACATTTATAGCAACAAGAAAATGAGACAATGCAAGATTTTCATAAAGTTCTTACATTGTATTTATCTTCGTTGTGTTATTTTTTTCATGTTTACAATACAATTTCTTCCTTTGTATCCATTTCTATTAACTTTTTAGTGTTTCATGGACAAAGGAAGAACCAAAATATGATCAGCTAAATAAAATATGCTTCATAATATCTAAGCGTTAACGAAATATAAAAAAACTCCAAGAATTTTTTTCAATATACATTCTGTAATCACCAATTTATGGTATACAACATTTGGACGAGAGGAAATTAATATACCAACGCGTTTCAGTCATGTAATAAAAGTGATGCAAGAACAAATATTCAGGTTAACATCCGCAGTGAGAGGATAAACAGAGAGAAAAATAGGTAAAAATGCGTAGGTCCGTGCATTGGGAGGGAGGCGCCTGGGGGGGAGGGGATGAGGCAGCCAGTTAACTATAAAAAAAATAGTCTTATAGTTCAGTTAAGCATCGTCCGCGCTATGATGTTGGCGCAAGAAGACAGAAAAATGATAAAGCCTACTGCCGATGACGAAGTG
>JACEEZ010002988.1:32500-40000 GCA_016584305.1 Chionoecetes opilio
TATGCTATTGTTGCCATTATTTTATAGCATTGTGAGTAACTGTTGATCGTGAAAATTAGAGTACCTCGACTTGATATCGTCACAAAATTTGATATTCTATCATTAAAAGTTTTGGTAAAAAGAGTATTTGGAGGTGAAGCCCCGCCAGTCCGCGCTGAGATACTGAAAGAGGTGAACGTGTCGTTGTTTCCACTGAGAGGATTTCCGACACAATAACATTACACGGTGCACGTTGCCTCTCACAGGAGGTGTGTGACCCGCCGCTGACATTGTCCCGCTCTAAAACCCACCACTCCACCCGATGCCTCGGAAAGGCTCTTAATACCGAACAAGGGCAGGAGGGATTTTATTGTACGCAGTTCTATAAAAATACGAGGCGTCCCTTTGTTTTTGCCTCGATGGAAACTTGATGCCATTTACAGTCTTTTTGAGCCGAAAGGGAGACGGCGGGGAGAGTGAGGGAGAGGGGAGAGGAGAGCCCGTGCCCCGCCAGCCCAGGTGAACCACGGCTTTATAGAGAATGATTTTGTTAGTTTTGATAGATATGCAAATTAACCCAGGAAAGTGAAAGAGCAATTACGACTGTATTGCCCCGCACGCGGATTCAGGTGGTGGCAGCATCTGTGGCCTCTACAGCCCCACTTTGTTAGGTTCATATTCCTAGTATTAATATAAATGCAAATAGCCCTCTTAGGAGAGTGTGGCTTTGCACAGTCTTGGCCTGATCTGGTGCGCAATATCTCGGGAGGTTTTTGGAGGGTGAAGCGCCCTATTCATCACGGCCAGCTAGGTTGATGCGCCCCTCAGTAGGATATCAGAACACCGGCCGTGCACCCCCCTGACGCAAGGCTGTGTGTGGCGTGCACTGGGAACTACGCTCAAGACACCACACCACCTATACATCCAGAGTGTGTAAGGCTTATTAGCCATATGGGCTGAGTGTCAGGGTCTATGGCGCTCTCTTGTCCCCGTACCTCAGGCTGCGCACTTTCGGCATTACTGGAACCTTCGAGTTATGGGCGGGCAGGTACCTCCCAAACTATATTACATTGACCCTTGGAATTCCATTTTATAACACCATTACCCGGCGAGAGGCAGACGAGGCATCAGCGTCGCCGGCTGGGTGCACGCGGCGACCTCCAC
Organism: Chionoecetes opilio; assembly: GCA_016584305.1. Lineage (NCBI taxonomy): Eukaryota > Metazoa > Arthropoda > Malacostraca > Decapoda > Majidae > Chionoecetes > Chionoecetes opilio. The sequence continues at coordinate 33,644 of JACEEZ010002988.1, forward strand.
GCGGCCCGTCTGCCTCTCTCCCCTTCAATGTGTCACCCCGGCGAGGCTCCTGCACCGCCCTATACACGGGAGGACCACCTTCATGTGGGGACATTAATTCAACCTTACACACGTACAAAGACTCATAGATTAAAAATACCACATTATCACCATCATTAGCGGCCCTTAACAGTACATCCCTATTGCCAATCTGCGCCAAGTTACCAATACACTTTTGAGTCCCATTCTTCCATCTCCTCTGTAGTGTCATTTTATGCGCCTTTTGAGCTGCAGGAAATATTTTATTGTATTTTTTATCTATTCAAGCCAAGGGTGTTGTCCACCTCCTGTTTTGTTCCTGTTTTACATTCCTATTCCCTGGGTAGTATGCTTTCGAACTCTAGTATTTTCTTTAACGACGATGATCTACACATTCTGAAATATATATTTTTCAGTTTTGCTATTTATAAATTCTCCTTAATTAGTTATGTTCTTTATTCATGTGCGTTTACTTTCAAATTTACTTTTTTTTTAATTCTTATAGTTGTCGGCAACAGTTAATTTTCACGTTTCGCATCCACTGATCGCAGCTGCAAACGTGCATTGCTTGTAGATCTTGTGTTTCAACATGCTGCACAGGAGGCTTGACCGCAGCAGCTGCTATACTGTGGTTATCATGTACGAGTACTACTGTTGTTGCTACAATCACTGTTATTACTTCCGTTGCTACTGTTTCAACTATTATTGTTACAAATGCTACTGATTTTGCTGAGAGAGCTATACTATTACTACTACAGCCAAAATAGTATTGCTGTTGATATTTTTATTATTTTCATAATCATTATTGTTGTTGATGATACATTTTGCCTTTATACGTGACCTCTGATAACAGTTTTGTAATTGTTTCACACCTAAACGTCCCCTACCAGCGTCTCTCTCTGCCCTCCCTTAATTCTCTCTCTCCGTCCCCTCAACACCAAACTCATTTTTCCCCTTCGCTCTCCTCTTTTTTGCCTTCGCTTTAATGCCACTTAATTTTACCCCCAATTTCTCTTCTCGCATGAAAACTTATCAAGAGATTTGTGAGGAACGCTATTTCAATTAAGATTTTTCCCCTCTCCTTGCCATGACTGCTCGGGCTTCCCTCATCGGCGCTCCGTCCCACGCATCGCCTTTCTCTCCTAACCTCACACATTTTCATTATTGTCATAGGCGGTGAGCCTCTCATTATGGAAGCTGTGAAGGGAACTTGGCGCCTCACGTACAGGTATTTTTTTTTAAACTAAACTTACTCATGGACTCTCTCTCTCTCTCTCTCTCTCTCTCTCTCTTCTCTCTCTCTCTCTCTCTCTCTCTCTCTCTCTCTCTCTCTCTCTCTCTCTCTCTCTCTCTCTCTCTCTCTCTCTCTCTCTCTCTCTTTAAAAATAAAAATAAAAAAGGCACTCCACCCCTTTCCCCTGCATGTAGTAATAAGGGGCGCGATGAATGGTGATGTTTACATTTGCAAGCCATTTGTCACTCGAGATTTACTTACATACATTTTGTGCCACATTAAACAATTTGTTGTATTTAATTATAATTTACGAGGCACCGTTGCAGTTCACTTTTTTTATTAGGGAGCATACACTGTCACGTTAGCCACATTGCAAGGCGGAGGTATGCGTGTATGTGTGTATGTGTGGATGAACATGTTACTCGAACGTGAAGTGAAAGAAATGAAGACGATGACGAAATTGTAGAAGAAAAAAAATAAGGAAAAAAATATGTTGAAGGGGAGAGGGAAGAGGAGAAGCAGGTGGTGATGGTGGTGGTGATGGTGACGGAATTCTAAACGGATAAACAACCGGGTCTTAATACTTAATACTTATACTGCTACTTATACTTAATTCTTATAATGATACTTATACTTAACCCTTGAAATGATACTTAATCCCGACAAAGACTTCCTTTCACAACATGAACTAAACACGCATAAAAAACACACATAACGAAACGACAACATAATATTCCCTCATGGCTAACAACATGTATGAAAAACAGTCGGATTATACAAAGAAACATATTGTAACATGCCTCTCTTATCTTCAAGGACGATAATAAAAAACTGAAATACATTGTCGTCTTTTGAGGGAGAAAAGGGGATGACGCAACCCTTGTGTATAGAAGAGGCTCGGGGAAGGGCACGGCAGTCCTAACCCTGCATCAGGCCTCCAAGCGCGCCCCTGAGAACCGTGGTCGCTATGTGTCTCCTTTCTCACTCTGCCAACTGACAACGCATCGTAGACTCGCTATCGAAGTTCTCTCAGTTTTCACTAGAATGTGCACCAGAGTTTCCATTGCACTATTCCCTCCACCCATGGTTGTTATTCTGGGCATAGCCTGAGGTAGTTTAGGAGGGGAGCAGTACGATGTCAGCCTGTTAAGTCCTGGCAGTGTAGTTCCTTTGTGTTTAGTACAAGCAGTGTGGCACCAAGGATCGAGCGGAGGGTGAAGTGAAGGGCACAGAGCAGGATGGCATGGGTCAGCTGGTACGTGACCTTGAGATCCAGAGGGGCCCTGCATTACCTCACTCAGCCTCCCTCACGTTCACAAGTCCTATTTGGCAGCCTACGTAAGCAACATTCCTGTCTGCTCGATTGCGTGTCCATTGAATTATTTACAATCTATTGCTTTTCTATTTCCTATTCACATTTCTCGCCAGCTCTGTAAATGATATCCTCACCACTGACATTCCAGCCTCGAGAATAGATTTAAGAGTTTTCTTGATATATTGTATACAGTATCAAGCAGGAGTGAGGCGGAGTGGCGGCTGTGAATGGTGCTTCAATGACCTTCACATATGCAACCATTGCCACTGACGGATATCATGTACTTTTTTTACCCTGGTTTACATTAAATAGAGTCAGATGGACACATATCATTTGACTTAACCCTCAGTGCTAAGATATCACTTCCCAACAGGCAACATTAACCCAGAAACACGCGAGTGCCATTGCCAAGAGTGACTCAGGCAAGTTGGAGTAGCAGGAACTGGCACGTTATAAGGAAGGTAATCGTGATGCCACTCACTGCCACTCACCACTATATAACCCACCACCTTATAACACCATCGCCACCACAACAAAGTGACGCTCACAATTACTGATACAACTTCACATGCATACATCACGGCAACTACTACTTGCCAAGGCCAAGGGAATTTAGATCTCTATTACCTTGGCCTTGCTCCTAGCTATCACCATTCACTATACACCTTATTATAACTACATACAAAAAACATACGTACTACATACAACTACAAAAAAAACCTACCTTTACAACTTGCTAATGATTAACCGTTCTATATATCAATTTATATTTTACTTTTTACCTGTAGGATATGCCTCTAGGCCTAAGGGATCAATAAAACTACTAGCATTTAACAGCTCAGGCTTATAAAGAGTCACTTTTTTCATCAAAATTCCAGTAAAAATAATTACCGATAGAGTTGAGAAGGTTCCTTGTTTATGATAAAGTGTCACGACGGGTGAAAGGTGACGAGAGAGATGGTGGGGCGGCGTGGGGGAGGAGGGGTGCGTTGGGGGGAAGGAGAGGTGGAGGGGGCGTGAGGGGAGAGGGGGTGAGGGGAGGGGAGGGAAAGCAACAACCTGATGGAGGGAAGAGATGAGAGGGTAATGGGATGGAGAGGAAGGTCGCTACTCTTAGGTAAACATTAATCCACTCAGGAGCGATGGTGTGTGTGTGTGTGTGTGTGTGTGTGTGGTGTGTGTGTGTGTGTGTGTGTTGTGTGTGTGTGTATGGATACTCTGCCAGACTTGTAGTTATTGCTAGTTCCTAACACATGGGATAATCTCTCTCTCTCTCTCTCTCTCTCTCCTCTCTCTCTCTCTCTCTCTCTCTCTCTCTCTCTCTCTCTCTCTCTCTCTCTCTCTCTCTCTCTCTCTCTCTCTCTCTCTTTTACACATAACTTTCCCAGCACTTAAAATCAGCACATTAATCCCGTCATCCCTCGCGGGTTTTTACACTCAGGTGAAGGGCACTGAGGTCTCGGGTCTCTCCTCGCCACCATGATGCCAACCCTTGCCAACACAATTTCCGTTTTCATCTTCTCTGGTTAGAAACAATATTTTGCTCAACATCTCATTCCTTTCAGCAGATTCACATTATCTCCCCATTATATCTCTCATAACTTCTTTTCGCTTCCCAGCTTCGTAATTACTCTTTTTTCCATCTCCTTTGTCGTCGCTTGATACTCATTAACTGCTCTTAATTATTTTTTTCCACTTCCCCTTTACTTTAATAACCAACGTACTTTCTCATCTTGTCACCATTTTTTTGCATTATCATCATAATCATGTCAACAATTTGCTCATATTTGTGTTAATCTTTTGCTTTTTACATAATTTAATATCTTCCTCTCTTCCCCTCTTTCTCATTCTCTCTCCCTTTACCCTATATCTAACCTGTCCTCGGTGTTGTAAAGTAATCATACAATTTAAAATATCCACCTTTTGTTACCTGTTTTGCTCCTGTCCTGTTGACCTGCCGCGCCTCAAGCACTGACCTGCGGGAAAGAGACAGAAAGGTCACCAACGCAACGCAAACACAATCATCTGCAACATTATTTTGTTTTCATTTCTAAAGAGCTTGTTAAAATGTTACATTAATCTAGAATCAAATATATCACGTGTGTGTGTGTGTGTGTGTGTGTGTGTGTGTGTGTGTGTGTGTGTGTGTGTGTGTGTGTGTGTGTGTGTGTGTGTGTGTGTGTGTGTGTGTGTACGCTGTTAGAGCTAGTTTTTAATCATTTATCATTTATCATGTAAAGTGTTATTGTCCTTGGCCTGGAGACGGCTTTAGAAAGATAATATTATAATGCTATTGCAATATATACGCTGAGCTTTAAGACAGTCAATGTGGTTATGTTTAATACACATATACGTATATACAAATGAAGTAGCCTTCACTATTACAGGATATTGAAACTAAGAAAAATATGTAATGAATCACTCATAATACCATTAAGATAAGAGACTCCAGGGAATATAATACTATTTTTTTAACACCATCACAGCAACTCTCTCTCTCTCTCTCTCTCTCTCTCTCTCTCTCTCTCTCTCTCTCTCTCTCTCTCTCTCTCTCTCTCTCTCTCTCTCTCTCTCTCTCTCTCTCTCTCTCTCTCTCTCTCTCTTAGTATACACTGTGAATCCGTTACAACATTTAGAGTATTTTCTGTCAGCATCCTCCTCACATATCAGTCTCCAGCATGTCATAGTGTTACACATAAACATTATCCTCGACAATTATTCATCCGCGAAGTAATTAATGAACAAAATATGCGACTACAAAATGTCACTGAGGCGTGTTTTAGTTATGACGGGAGTGTTGGGTTTCTGCGCTACAGACACAACACATTAATACTACTATTTAGTTTAACACATCGCACTCCCTCCTTTCCTTCATTGCATTGTCAACTCTAACGTTCTCTATCACTGCAACCTTTATTTGGTAGACTTAAAAAGAAGAAATGCTACATATCAAGGTAGTACTGCTACTTCTATACTTAATTACTATTACTATGTCCTCTATCACTATTACTACTCCAAGTACTACTACTAAAACTGCTACTACCACTACTACTATATACGTAATACTACTACTTTCAACTATGCTTTTATTATTATTCTGTTACTATTTATAACCATTACTGCCTTTACATATACTTTTAATACTACTACTACTACCCTTACTACTACCCCTACTACTACTACTACTACTACCACTACTAATACTGCTACTACTACTTTCAACTATACTGTTATTATCACTTTGTTACTTATAATATCCATTACTGCTTTTACATCTACTTTTGCTGCTACTACTACCACTACCCCTACTACTAAAACTACTTCTACTGCTACTACATCTTCTTCGAAAATGCCGTTGTTACTGAGGGTTTATCGGCGGAACATAGAAGCGGTCGTTTCCCTAAGCCCGGACGAGGTACTGTGCTCGATGTTATGGCTGCGGCTGACATCCATCTTGCCTCACCCATCTCCCTCCTCCAGCCCCTCGCCCACTATTTTTCTCTCCTCCCAAATTCTCCCCCTCCTCCTCCTCCTCCTTCTCCCCCTCCTCCTTCTTCTCATTCACCTCCTCCTACTCCTCCTTCTTCTCCTCCTCTTACTCCTTCTCACCCTCCTCCTCCTTCTCCGTGTGCCTCTCCCATAAACATATGCATTGCCTCCTTATCCCCGCCGGACTGTTACACCTCATTGACATTCCTCTGTTTGCTTGCGGGAAGCCCTTTTGTCTCACCCTGTCTGCCTTTCTTCCCTCTCTCCCTCCATCTATCTCCAGCTCTCCTTCTCCCTTCCT
>JACEEZ010002988.1:45000-75000 GCA_016584305.1 Chionoecetes opilio
TCAGTGGTAAGGAACAGCTATACAGTTACCATATAGAGAATGCTTACTCACAGTCCCCATTATGGAAGGAAAGTTCGCAATAGATTAGACTGCAGAATATATTGCAATGAGTACAGTCTAACATCAAAGTTTGGATATGACGCAGACAACTCCATGTGTTCAACTTTCCCAGCCATTTATTTGCCCTGCGCTTTGTTTTGTTGCCTTTGGCCAGTCCCTTGCTCAAGTGTAAAGATCAAAGGGAAAGGGAGAGTTAGCATAAGCATAACTGTTACATAATATTTGCAAACTTCTCAGAGGAAGATGATTCCTAATACTGAAGGAAAAAGACTATTATTGTACCTTTACTCGTGTATGATTTTAAGGAAACAAAGAAACGTCCGGTACTACATTAAAATCTAGTATCTAAAATAAATCACATTTCGTGGCTCTCCCTGCTAGTTTATGCCCCCAAACAAACCTTTCAAAGCAGTCACGTTACTTTTTTATGCAAACATATGTGCTACGATGTATCTGTCACGAAGCAATGAGCTATAATTAAACCAACAAACACTTGAGACCATAACACGCACGGCCCAGGCCTTGGCTAATGCCTCTTCGCGCGCCAGCTGCAGGGCGGGTCCTCTGATGGCCGCTGGAGACGCCGGCTCACACAAACAAACGTCAGATTATTGATCAAAAAGTTGTATACACAGACCGAATGTTTCTCGTTGCAGGCAGGCAGACCAAGCACAGAGCGGCTCTGCTTTTTCACAGTGAGGAGGAAGCAATGTCTTTTGTTTTTTTATTATGATGACCGTGTTATTTTTGTATCGAATGGTAGGTACAGATGATTATGGTGCACTAAGGTTATTACGTTAAGATTATGGTGCGTACATAATCATATCATAATTTGCTCCATCAGTGTGCTTGTTTTAATAACTATTTTTTTCACCAAGTTCAAGGGTTTGATTCCGAGTCCCTAATCATGTGAGACAAGCCAAAATGCTGTCACTTTTACTCATACTTCCACTCGAAAAACTTAAATTCAAGAAAAGACAGCTTCATTATCTCTGTATATACTCGTATTTATGCATGTATATATGCATGAATATATGCATGTTACTACATAAAAGTTGACTTCCTAAACCAACCTCACTTTTCGTTTGACAAAATTCACCATGCATATATTTTTGTGAATTTTTATCAAGCTTTTTTTTGTTTCCCTGACGCGCGGCACCTCGCCAAGCAGGGTGAGAGCGGCGCGTTTCGTGATGTTGGCAGAGTGTTTTTGTAGCAATACGTAAACAGGAGGAATGATTAATAGTTTACCTGCCTTACTTACACTGCCTCTTCATGAAATCCAAAATGGAATATACTTCTCATGGGAAACTGCAACCCAATCACCCACGCGATAATAATACATCTAGAAACAACAACATTTGGAGAAACCCAGACACGATCACTTCCTCATCGCCTCCCTTTACATAAATGAGCAAGAAATATTAGCCAATCATTTATATTGGCGTGGCAAAGAACACCGCCACCTGTACCAATGCACTTTACTTTGAATTATCTTTACTTAAAACAGTCGTCGGGAACAAAAATATAATACACGTCCCCATAGCGACACGCGGTATTAAGGAGACCATTTATATTTTAGCCACGGAACCGAAACGCATCACTCCCTCGCATATAATGGTGAATAACAAACGTACAAAGTATACATATTTCACAATGGGCAACACTACCATTCCTCCACACATTATTATATATCAAAACAGAAACCATACCTCAAATACATTTCCACTATACAAAATAACAATTAACTCACATAAACATTCACTAAACACCAATCCCAACCACGTGGCTGTACCGTTCCCTACCTACCAATCCCACTTCATCGCTACATCCCAATCCCCCACAACTCTGACCACTACATATAACTGTAATACTGCAATGTAATACTGTAATGCATACTGTAATACATAAATACCTATATCTTCCTTGTACATACGGGGCATCTATTATAACACAAAAAAAAGATGTTAACCCCTTGAGGCCCAGAGCGTAATTTCCATTGTTATTTGGGTACCATTAGACGATTTTTAGTGAACATAAGCAACATTTCATAGCTATGACCTGTTTAGTATCCTTGTACACTAACTCATGTGGTATATTAAGTGACTTTTTGTTATTTTATGGCTCGACAACAGACGACTTCATATAGCAAAGGAAAGATCTGGGCGTGAAGGGGTTAAATAGACTACAGGCGCTATAGACTAAAACGTTGAATACAATCAATAAATTAAACCTCAGGACTCAGTAATATCAGCTATAAACTAGAAAATAGCAAGGAAAACAAGACTGCAGAGAGGTGAGGGAAGGTAAGAGTAGCCAAGACTTTAAATAATTCTCCAGGAACTCACGAGAGGAGGGCGAGTGGCCAACCCTTGAGTGTGTGACGTCACGAGGGAAAGGGATGAACGAGTCACGGGGAAACGCGAGTCATAGGGTGTTCCTTCCTCCATAGGGGATGATGTATTTTTGTACCGTCTTTGCAAGTAAATAAATGCTTGAAAACACAAACGATCCTTCTACTCCCTCCCTTCACTTTCCCTTCTGCTTTATTTTTTACATCAGAAAGGACTGGCAAAGAAGAAAAAATAAAGCAACAAAATACCCACTTAGTTGCCAGTCCCTATAAAAAACCAGTTAGAGAATATATATAATTGGGGGTGGGAAAATTTAGTTCAGGGGGTGTCTTGTCACTCCTCTCTTGAAGAAATTGAAGTCGTAGTAAGGTGCTTGTGTTGCTATTTGTTTTGATATTGATTGTGGCTACGTTAGTGGTCGTGTTAGTGGTTGTGTTAATGTTATTTCACCACCACTACCACTACTACCACACCCACCATTAAGGGGTAGTAACGCATCTACATTATTGTTTTTAGAGCCATGACCACATCCATTACGGTCATGTTTCCTTCGCTTCCCATCAGTCAGCTACACATATGGTCGCTGCATATTAGTAGTATCACATATCAGTTCGGAAAATATACGTTTATTTTCATACTACTCTCCCCTCCTATACAGTACTACTCCTATACTCCTCCTCCTACGACTGCTACATCGCCTACTACTATACTACTACTACTACTACTACTACTACTACTACTACTACTACTACTACTACTACTACTACTACTATTTCTTCTACTACTACTACTACTACTACTACTACTACTACTACTACTACTACTACACTACTACTACTACTACTACTACTACTACTACTACTACTACTACTACTACTACTACTATTACAACAACTATACTACTACTACTACTACTACTACTACTACTACTACTACTACTACTACTACTACTACTACTATTACAACTACTACGATTATTACTACTACTACTACTACTATACTACTACTTCTTCTTCTACTACTGCTACTACTACTACTACTACTACTACTACTACTACTACTACTACTACTACTACTTCTACGGTTCATCCATGTCACTTGAGCCCATGAAGTGACACAATTGCCTCATAAGATCGTGGATATGCAGAGGGCGCCCCGTGTTTCACCTGAGCCAATCCATTAAGCAGCGGCTCCCCTCCCGCGTCCGGTTCAATACCTTGGGTCGGCAAGACATAAAAAACTACAGTACAGATTGGGATGTCGTGGGATAAATAATGACTTTACAGGATCAATACAGGTTTAAGTGGATTCCTACAGGTAAATCTGAGGCACTGTAGAGCTTTACAGTGACATTTATTGCCCCCAGACTAGCCTTCCATTCTCCTCTGTATGAGTTTCGGTCAGTAAATATAAATAGAAAAAAATGCTGAAGTGAAGTTTGTGATGTTATTTATTTGCTTACTATAATATAAACAATCCCTTGACGTGATTTCGATAACAACAGTGGATGCATTTATATAATATGGAAAAGGCTTAATTTAAATACTCGGGGCAAATATCACTAATATAAAAGGAGCAAGAGAACGAATACGCTATAAATGCTATAAATGATCCTTTCAAATTCAATCGTCGTCTTAGCGAAACCAAACTCATACACCATGAAACGAAAAATTCAGTCATTAGCGAGCTCCTACAACATACAGATGCTAAACTTAGATCAGCCGGTGTCGCTGACTAGTGAATGACAGAGAATAATATATATAATCCATGGTGGCGTGTTTCGTGTAGGAATATATTTTTCTGAATAAACTTAAAAGGTACATCCCCTATATATCCCTCTCGGGCCATAAAACCATTACTTGTACAGTGACATCTACAGTGAGGTACAGGTAAGGAAGACGAAGAGCCAACGCTACCAAGGTAAACCACGTAACAGGCTCTCTCTCTCTCTCTCTCTCTCTCTCTCTCTCTCTCTCTCTCTCTCTCCTCTCTCTCTCTCTCTCTCTCTCTCTTCTCTCTCTCTCCCCTCTCTCTCTCTCTCTCTCTTCTCTCTCTCTCTCTCCCCTCTCTCTCTCTCTCTCTCTCTCTCTCTCTCTCCTCACCTGTACTCGGCCAGACGCGGGGGTGACGGTCAGGTGTGATGCTTAAAGGGGAAGATTGACTGATCCCATGCTTGCCTACCAACGCGCCTCCTCCTTCCCTTTGTCCTTCAGGTGCCAGGCGAAGGTGAGGGTCAAGTGAGGGAAGGTTAGGTCACTCAATGGTACAAGAAACAAAGGGGGAAAATGCAGTAATTGGTGTGATAAGGTGTTCAAACAAGCCTCCCCCAAAAAAGTGTGATGGTGTTTCCCAGGTAGATTTTGTAAGTTTATATTCAGATGTGTTAAAAGATGTTCTCTCTCTCTCTCTCTCTCTCTCTCTCTCTCTCTCTCTCTCTCTCTCTCTCTCTCTCTCTCTCTCTCTCTCTCTCTCTCTCTCTCTCTCTCTCTCTCTCTCTCTCTCTCTCTGCGAAACACTATAATTACACACACGTCTCAAGCCTCATCTCGCATGCAACTTCGCCCGCGAGTAACGTGCAAAGCGTGGGTTTAATAAACTATTGAAGGGGAAGTGCCGAGGAAAAGAAAAAAACACACACAAGAATCTCTCCTCCCAATCCCCCCTCCAATGCACTCAGGACAGCCCCCCACCTCACCCACTCCTTCACCCACCTTCCCTCCCTTACCCTCCCTCCCTCTCTCTCCCCCACCACAAGACCCAACTAAAGCAGAACCTCAACAACACTGACGATAAGAAACCCTCAGCTTCTCGCCTGGCGGTCCGCGGCTTCACCCAATCATCTCGCTCTCCTCCTCGACCAGCCAATCAGCCGTTGAGTCACTTACCGTCAAGACCAAACACCAAGAGGGACGCTGAGAAGACGTGAGAGATCATTTGTTTCTGAGGGTTGGGGAGGAGATGAGGGGGGAGATGGGGAGATGTTGGGGGGAGATGAGGTGCGGGGTAGGGTGTCTGCCTCCACCACTATCACCACCATAACCACAACCACTGATCACTAACGAGAACAAACAAATATGGTACGAAGGAGGTAGTTCCACGCACCGACTGTACACCTTTAATTGACATGGGTTCGACCTAAAGGTATATCGCACTTGTCCATTTCAATTACGAATATTTTCCGCCGTGTGTGGTTTTTTTTGTCGTTATATTTTTATAGAAATACTACAAGTTGCGTATATTCGTGCGGTCACCTGATACAGTCAAGAGCTTAACTGGTTCAGACATTTTATTTGCCTCAGTCCACCACTGTTTGGGGAAGAACACGTTTTGAACCGGTATTGTCCAGTGTGTGTGTGTGTGTGTGTGTGTGTGTGTGTATGTGTGTGTGTGTGTGTGTGTGTGTGTGTGTGTGTGTGTGTGTGTGTGTGTGTGTGTGTGCGTGTGTGTGTGTGCGTGTGTGTGTGTGTGTGGTGTCTCAATCCCATCACTTAGGCCGATAGGAAACCCAGTTATTGAGTTAGATAAGGAAAAAAAAGGCGTGGGGCGAGGATTCCTGACCCTTCACTTACCATCAGACGCGTCCCCAAATATTGACACAAATTAGGATTAAGTTTCAGAGCAAACACAGGCGGTAGATTTAACCTTTGTTCTGTTCCGGAGACGATGAGGCACCTGCGTAGTGAGAAGACGAAGAGGAAGAAGAAGAAAGACTTGAAAGAGGGAGAGGAGGACAAAAACAAAGACCAGATGGAAAAGAGATGAAGAAAAACGTGAGAGATATAGCGAAGAATGGGAAGAAAAATATTGAAGACTAAACCAAGGACACACACACACACACACACACACACACACACACACACACACACACACACACACACACACACACACACACACACACACACACACACATACACACACACACACACACATACACACACAGGGAGATGTAAAGGGTTGATCTGAGAGAGGACAGGGGGGGGAAGGAGACGTTGGTGCTAGGTTAGAAGAGTGATTAGTCTCTCGGCTCAGGAGGCTGGGAAAGGGATAACTGAAGATAGGCAAAGGAAAATAGAGGCTCTGAGGCGGCACGCGCGTGAGGTGGAGGTGTAGATAGGTGGTGGAGATGGAAGGGAATAGGTAGGGATAGGAGGGATAGGCATGGATAGGAGGGATAGGTAGGGATAGGAGGGAAGATGGAGTTTGCCATCAAAGAGGTTTAGCAACACGAGAGATAAAGACGTTGAAAAAAAAATAGAGAGCAGAAAATACCTCTTTGTAAGTTGAAGTTCTCGTGTTTTGCAGTGTATCCTTGTTTTATTATATACATTATGATTAACTATCCTTCTATTAAACGTTAAAAAAAATTAAGCCTCGTACTTTTATACTAGATCACAGAGCACTATATTTGATTCACAGTGGTATATGACTAGATATATATATATAAAGAAAATGAAAAAATCTGTATACGGAAATATATATACAAGCAATACAAAGAGATATAAAGACAAAACATGATGGCGAAAAAAAAGACAAACGACAACGGTGAAGAAATGAATGTATGAACAAAATAGTCGCAGTGAAACACTATACTAAAAAAGAGAGAAAAAAAGTGAGGAGAATAAATGAAAAGGAATAAAAATAAAGGAGTGGGACAGAAAACTTTATGACGGGAAAGATACAGGGCAGGATTTTTCAGAGCGACAAGAATAGCGACCACAACTGTACTAGAGGAGGAGGAGGAGGAGGAGGAGAAGGAGGAGGAGGAGGAGGAGGAGGAGGATAAATATGGCGAATCAGAAGAACGAAAAAGGCGGAAAAGAAACAGAAAGAAGGGTAAGAATGAAAAATCAAACAATGAAAGACATGAAGCAAGTAAAAACTATACATATAACAACGTAACTGCTTCTCTGATCACGATAAACAAAATAACAGATGAACACAACAGCATACAACGGAAATAACAGAGAATGGTATATTATAAGCTTGAATACCGTTAAGTGTTCGTAAGATACAGCAACATAAGCGATGAAGCAGAGGTGGGAAGTGCAGTGTAGATCATGTGGGCAGATAGCAGCTGTGATATACGACATGATAACCATAATGAGACGAACGAGGTGTTTAAGATCCAGTAAAACCATATCCCGTATCCTGTATGATGTGGTTTATCATGTTAAGTGAGCATTGTATGTACAGCAGTGTATATATTGCCCACATGTATATATTATATTTTATTTGGTTTAGTACGTAAGTTTTTTCCTCATGTATATATATTATGTTTTTTTTCTGTATGTCTTCGGGTGAAAATAAAATAATAGTTATTGTTTTTATATTTTTATTATTATTGACGAATATAGAAGTTAATATATATATATCTTATAGAAGAACGGAACATGCAGAAAAATAATTATGCATATTAATGGCGAGAGTAGGCGAATGACAAGAGAAAGGATGTGCATATGGTTGGACGAAGGAGAGAAAAGGATAGATGGTTGGAGGTTTGGAGGCACGGAGGAGGCGAGGGGGGGGGGGGGGGGAGAAGGAGGATAGATATAAAGCTGGAGGGATCAGTAAACAATATATTCACCCCAGAGATTGAATTATGGAAATCATGGCTCCGAGGATTTATGTGAATATTTGAACAGTTTGTTCGAGAATGAAGCAAAAACTTTCTTTTCCGTGGGTGAATGGCCGAGAGAGAGAGAGAGAGAGAGAGAGAGAGAGAGAGAGAGAGAGAGAGAGAGAGAGAGAGAGAGAGAGAGAGAGAGAAACACCATGCATTAATGAAAAACAGGACGGCCAAGACACAGCAAGACGTGATGGCGAGACCCTAACGAAGCACTAAGCCTATTGAACTTCTCGTCAGGTCATTAGTGGTCTTCAACGCCCGACGCCCGGCTGATCAAGAACTTGGTAGCCTCTGCTGGTCCGCCCGCCCACCTACACCACCCACACGCCCACCCACCCACCAGCAGGCACACACGCTAACCTACACACACCCCAATGCTCTAATGCATCTTAAACCAACGGATAAATTAATCTTTGTTCGAACAGCTTACTGCCATCACATAATCATCATGTTCAGTTCTATTCATCATCACTGCGTCTCTTCTTAAGGACATTTTGGGATCGCCTGCATGACTTGATAATTAAGTAATAGAATAATGGAGGTCAATGACAAAAGAGAATGTCAGTGAAAATTATTCCTGTCGCAGCAAAGCATTAGCGGATTAAGTAACATGCAGTGGTTCGTGCATGTGTTTGTTTATTATTGTGAACTATCAAATGGAAAAGGTCTTTAAACAAATATTAAGAAGTATATCTATTGCTGACAAACACTTGAGAATTGACAGAGAAAATCAAGCTTGTAGTGTGTTAAATAATTATCAATCAAGACAAAAAAATAAACCAACAACTTGAAACAAACTTGAGGCACAGAGCGAAATCACAGACAAAATCAAACTTGTAGTGTAAACAAATATAAAGAAATATATCTAATGCTGAAAAACACTTGAGAATCGACAAAGAGAATCAAGCATGTAGTGTGTTAAATTATAATTATCAATCAGACAAAATATAATTCAAGAAAGGTAAACAGTCTTGAGGGCACAGCGTGTGATGGCGAAGGGACGCGGCTCCACGGTTCGCCTCCCTCCATATGTTTCCACTAGGGCTGTGGTAGAGGCTGCGGCGGGCTGCCCGGAGGCCGCCCTAATAAGGTTATTATAACTTTGGTTGTTGCTGGCGATGGCAGTCGCATTAAACAATGGTGAAACTGATAACAAGGCAAGAACATGGCCGCAGCACTAATCTGGAAAACTAATTTTAACTTAGCTTATTACAGGAAAAGACAACTAATTGCGAGCCGTCTACACAAGACAGTACGGGAGGAAGGAAGGGATGGAAGTGAGAAATTAGGGTGAAGTAAGGGGAAGATAATGGAAGGGCGAGAGGAAGCAAGGGGAATTAGGTAAGCAATGGAAAGAAGGAACGAGGCGTGTGGGAGGGAGGTACAGGAGTGACGCTACAATAAATGGGCTGAGAGGTGAGAGGCAGACAAGGGGACCGTATACAGGTGACAATGGGAGGCTACACCAACGCAGGAGGACAAATAGAGATGAAGTAAGAGGTGTTGTTTGAAGTGGCAAAACATCAAACAATGCTTAGAAATGTGTTATATATCTGATAAAAGATTTCATAGGAAAGGAAAGACGTTGATTCTAGGCATAAGGAATTCAAAATTATGACAACTTGATGTATGAATAACAGGATAAACTGTGACGGATTTACATTGCCGGAATATGAGAAATTTCGATATTACAGTGCTATAACTTTATCACACACACACACACACACACACACACACACACACACACACACACACACACACACACACACACACACACACACACACACACACACACACACACACACACACACACACACACACACACACACACACACACACACACACACACACACACACACACACACACACACACACATATATATATATATATAATGTATAAATGTGGTGGAGAGAGAGAGAGAGAGAGAGAGAGAGAGAGAGAGAGAGAGAGAGAGAGAGAGAGAGAGAGAGAGAGAGAGAGAGAGAGAGAGAGAGAGAGAGAGAGATGGTGGTCCAAGATGAGCAGAAACATTTGTGTATTGATGAGTCACATAAGAGAGACAAGAGTTAGTATGAGCAACGTGTACGTCAGCGGCACATTCTGTAATCATACGTGTACGTTCATTTATTTTATTCATATACTAATTTACAAAGAATGATGCAGGGAAGGATATACTGTCATCACACGAGCACGGGAATAATTGTTAACATTGTCGCTTGAAATGGTAAGTGAAATGATAAATGGCTTGACGCGGCAGCACACACGACCCTGGAGGGGCTTCGTGACCCGACTGAGGGAGGACCGCACACACGAGGGGAATTATCGTACCCGTCAACAGTTATCGTGCAATGCCTCCTTTACATCCCCCTCACGTCGCAACGCTCCCTCCCCTCCCCCAACACCCCCAACACCCAGCCCGAGGGATGAGCGAACACCGGGCCTCGTAGTCAGCAAAATAAGGCGATTTCGGGGAGGAACAACGCAGACAAATGGATTATTGATCCTAGGAGACTGCTTGTGATCACGGTTAGCTTGTACTGGAGGCCGTGTTCCCGATAATGGTACGAGTAGCGAGGGAATGCAGCAATCCGGGGCGTCTGTCTTCCTTCTTATCGCCCCTTACCCCGTCTCTCTCCCCGTCCCTCCCGCCGCTGCCTCCTCAACCTCCTCAACCTCCTCCCCCCGCGTCTGACCCCGCGAGGCCCCGGCGCTCCGTCATCCTCCGTGATAGGAATGGCAAAGTAAAGGCGGCAGGAGCAGGCAGTCTATAGGGCCAGGACGCCAGGAATCAGTCGTCTCATGGTGCCTCTTGTGACCCGCCATTTGTTAGCTGTCGTGGAGGGGACACACACACACACACACACACACACACACACACACACACACACACACACACACACACACACACACACACACACACACACACACACACACACACACACACACACACACACACACACACACACACACACACACACACACACACACACACACACACACACACACACACACACATGTCTTGTACTGTCTCTCCGGCCAAGCCATTCCCTGTCTTTTTGGCCCCTGTCTCCCCTGCCTCTCCCTCTTTGCTCAAAATTATATGAGTTGTAGGAAATAAATTGAGGTTTATTATTGTTTTTATGAGTGTGGGAATTTATGATTGTGTGTGTGCGTGTGTTTTGGACTCTCTCTCTCTCTCTCTCTCTCTCTCTCTCTCTCTCTCTCTCTCTCTCTCTCTCTCTCTCTCTCTCTCTCTCTCTCTCTCTCTCTCTCTCTCTCTCTCTCTCTCTCTCTCAATTGGATCCCTCTGCTCACAACTTTCACACCATTTTTATACAACAACTTTCGAATCAAAATTTATTGAAGCTTCTTTTCTCTTTCTTTAGTCTGGCCGGATTCTTCTCCTGGCAGTAAATTATCAACTTACTCGCTCACTTCCTCACTCACTCATTCTGGGATTAAACAGAAAGGAGAAGAAATTACTACTGACAACTCTGATCTTCTCTTTAGTTTCCATCACTTACTATTATCATTATATCATCATTTGTATCAATTACTATTATTACCGCAGTAGTAGTATAAATAATAATAGTAATAGTAGTTGTTGTAGTTGTAGTATTAACATAAACATTCCCATCATCATTATTCTCGCTAACGGCACATATAAATGTATTGCCTTGACTGTATTCTCATTTGGAGAGAGAGAGAGAGAGAGAGAGAGAGAGAGAGAGAGAGAGAGAGAGAGAGAGAGAGAGAGAGAGAGAGAGAGAGAGAGAGAGAGAGAGAGAGAGAGAGAGAGAGAGAGAAAGAGAGAGAGAGAGAGGGGAGCATTTTCTAGTTAAAAGAGCATGTTAGGAGCTATTTTCTTAATCATTCAAAATGTGTCTGTACATAAAATAATTTGAAATGTGACACACGCTATGCTGTTATTTATTAATACTATTGTTGTTGAAGATGGCGGGAACATTCGGAACATATTTATTATTTTGCATATGATTAATGACATGGCGTCTTTCTCTAGAACAGTATTTCCCAACCTGGGGGAAATTTCCCCCTGGCGGCAAATTTCAGAATTCTAAGGGGGAAATTTATCCTGAGGGACATCTAAATTACAAGCATTTAGTCGACAGAAAAGAACATTTCTTAGAATGCGGCTATTGACTTTTCTTCAAGTACATATAGATATAGACTCATAGAGGATAGTGTCTATATACTTGTGTTATTAAGCAAGTAAATTTTGTGCTTTGGCTATTTTTTTTCTTGTCAACATGAAGGGGTAGATCCGGAGGGTTGAACTGGTTGAAGGGGGAAATAACAGAAAAAAGGTTGGGAATCACTGGTCTAGAATAAGGAGCATGTGTAGATCAAATTTTCATTATTTATGCTACGAAGCTGTCTACATCGTCTTATGTTACGAAGACGTCTTATGTTATTACGTCACTGTCTTTTGTTACGAAGCTGTCTACATCGTCTTATGTTAAGAAGACGTCTTATGTTATTGCGTCACTGTCTTTTATTACGAAGCTGTCTACATCGTCTTATGCTAGGAAGACGTCTTATGTTATTGCGTCACTGTCTTTTGTTACGAAGCTGTCTACATCGTCTTATGTTAGGAAGACGTCTTATGTTATTGCGTCACTGTCTTTTGTTACGAAGCTGTCTACATCGTCTTATGTAGGAAGACGTCTTATGTTATTGCGTCACTGTCTTTTGTTACGAAGCTGTCTACATCGTCTTATGTTAGGAAGACGTCTTATGTTATTGCGTCACTGTCTTTTGTTACGAAGCTGTCTACATCGACGAGGAAAAGGTTGCATCTTGTCTAGCGCGGTATGGTTTGTAAAATGGGACAAGAGTTGGGTGCGCCTCAGCTGATCAGTGTGTTTAGGTCAAGATTCATGATTCTTTGTTGTAATTCATGTGTTTTGTCAAGACGCTGTTAAGAAAATCACTGGGTTTACGTATGAAGCTTTTTTGGATATGTCTGAGCAAGTTACTTCAGTAAGATTATAGAGATGTTAGTGACTTGATATGGAGGTTGCAATATTCTGTAAGCCGTTGAAATTGATGGTTCATATCAGCATCTATGAACAAAATAATAACTCACTCTATTGACCAACTATTTCATGCATAAAAATGACCAAAGTAAGACTGCAAAGGCAAATAAACACATAAATGTAGAGATGCTTATTATCTAAACCTAAAAATAATGTTATGAGCGGCATCCATCCTTCCATCCCCCTCAGACTCACACTGGCAATGATGCTAACAGTTACCATTATATTCTTTACTGTCAGTGATGCTACGTGTCGCCGTCACTCGGTTGTTTTGTTTCTATTATCTCCGTCCAGGTGTGAGTTATTGCACAGCCCAATTAAAATTAATCATATCCATATTTCACCGAATGCATCCCTGATTTTTTTGTTCTCTCCTAGTCATTTATTTACTTCTCTTTGAGTATACCGGAGTGTTCAGTGATATTTTTTGAGCTTCACTGCGTGGATTTTCATAATTAGCATGATTTTTTTTTTTACCTTACAGCCCTTAAAAATGCTTTGTTTGGCCATTTAATGTGATGATTATGAGCGTGCCGTGATTGTATTAAAGCAATTTGATGTTAATTGTATTTTCTCTTTTTGCAGGTAAATTCCCGCTTCAGTACCACAAGGAGGGGGGAGGATGGGGGAGGTAGGGGGTCACCAAAGCTACCTCGTGCCCTGCTACTGTGAGTATTAGTGTTAGCGGGAGTAGTCTTGAAATTACTCCTCTATATATACACACACACACACGGATAAATAAACAGATATTCCATTCATCAAGTAATCTGTGACGAACGTTGACAAATATAGGATTCAAGAAAGTAAAGAAAACACCATACATACAACACACACACACACACACCACACACACCACCACACACACACACACACATCACCACACACACACACACACACACATACCACATACACATACCACACACACCACAACACACACACATACACACACACACACACACACACAACACTACAACACACACACACACACACACACACACACACATACACACACACAACCACACACACTACACACATACACATACCACACACACACAACACACACACACACACACCACACACACACAACACAACACACACACACACACACACCACACACACATACACACACTGAAGAAGACTGATAAATGTAAGCGAACGAATCACACAGGTCACAGGCCCTGTAAACACAACTAGGAAACAACATAGTAAACACACACACACACACACACACACACACACACACACACACAACACACACACACACACACACACACACACACACACACACACACACACAGACTCACCCACCCCCTGATACACATATACTCGGTCTTTCGATCTCCTATATGCTGAACGAGCCTTTTCAGTATGGTGTATTTCCCGCCGCCCAGCACCTCGCACGCCCTGCAACACTGCTTCCCTTGTAGCAAACTTGTCCCGCGGGTCTGATGGGTCTCATTTTACCTCATTACTTCCTTGAAAACTTTATCTCTTTAACGAGTCTTTCTGAAAACTCGGGATAATTTAGCCAAGCGTCGGGCCGGCCATCCAGGGCGAGGCGCAGCTCCGTGTGTCTTGCTAATGCCTGATTTTCTTTTCCTTCCACTGATACTTTCCTCACAAGTCTCATTTCTTTCCTCAATATTTTCATTATTTATTCTAAACTAAATCATTCAACCTAATTTTCCTATATTCAACTTTATCCTATCGCCTTCTAAAATATTTTGGTCTTTGATGGCAACTTTCTCATATGTTTTTTATCATGTTATTCTTCTTGTACCCGTTGTTCTTTTTTGTTGTTATCTTTCTTTGTTATTTTATATTTTGTTGACTTAATTAGTTATCTTTTTAATTTTGTTTCTCTCTCTTCACTTCCGTATTCCCATCTTCCTAATGTATTGTGTTCTGTGAACGCAACTTTCTTTTATGTATTTACACGTAATGCATTCTTCGTTGCATCTGTTTTTTGTATTGTTTTCTTTTGTTGTGTCTTGTTGACCTAATTCATTATCTTGTCAAGTTTGTTTCCAGTCTCTCTTTCTCTGCCTCCACTGCCGCATTCCCCTCACGGTCTCTGGTGGCGGGAGGCGAGGCTCAATAATGCCTGGCGGGCCTCTGTGCTATTCAATGATGTACCGATGCCAACACCAACGACAATAATGACATTAATCACAAAAACAACAAAAGAAATTAAACAAAAGCGATCAAAATTATGATAACGACAATAATCATAATAATAATAAAAACAAAAATGATGATACTAATGATAATATAATGTTACAATGATAATTATTACAACAATGATGGTAATGATAATAATGATAACATCAGTAATAATAATAATAGTTATAATAATAATAATAACTAACAATAATCGCACAATTTTTCATTATTATTATTAATACCACTATTATTATTGTTATCATCATTACTATTATCATCATAATTATCAATATTATTATTGCTATCATCATTAACATTATCAGTAACAGCATTATAATCATTATCATAATCAACATTACTATTATCATTGCATTTTTAATCATTATTATCATTCATGTAAAACTAGCAATGATAACACTAGTATGATAGATAAAGACATGTTGGGAAAGAAACCAGAACTTTAACACCGCCGCTCCGAGAAGGAAATGAAGCAGCATTCTAAAACATTTTAAAGCAAACACAGACACTGAATACGCTATAAGATGGTGCACGCATAAAATTTATTTGGCCATTATTTAGTTTGTTCTCTTATTTCCTTGAAAATATAGATGTGTTGAAGTTACTGAAACGAAAGTTTTCCTGAGACTTAAAAGCAAAACTAGCCCAACCACCTTTTACGAAATGAACTGACAAAAAGAAAATGCATATATAAACACACACACACACACACACACACACACACACACACACACACACACACACACACACACACACACACACACACACACACACACACACACACACACACACACACACACACACACACACACACACACACACACACACACACACACACACACACACACACCAGCAGAAAGTCATGAATACATATTTATAACAAAAAAAAGTAACATAAAACACAAACAGATTATTATCAATGTCTAGAAATTTAAATGAAAATCTAAACTTCTTCAATATATACTACTAATAAAAAAAAATAGGAGCTAACCCATCGTGGAGAAGAAAGAAGCAAAGAAACTTAGGAGACAAAAAGTTGGCGAAGAGTGTAAGAGTGTACGAAGCAAAGAAAGGAAGAGGAGGGAAAGGGAAAGAAAGAAAGGAAGAGGAGGGAGAAAAGGATGTAGAAGGAGTAAGGAAAGGGAAGAGAGACAGAACTAGTAAAGGAGTGAAGGAGTATTCATGGGGTTAAAGTTTGAGGGAGTAAAGATGGCGAGAGGGAGTGGGAGGGAGTGGGAGGGAAGCTAAATGGGAGACAGGGAGAGGGAACCAGTGGTGAGGGAAAGGGAGAGAGAGGGAATGGAATGAAGAGACGATGGGGAAGGAGGGTGTGAAGAAGTGTAGGGAGGAGGAGGAGGAGGAGGAGAGGAGGAGGAGGAGGAGGAGGAGGAGGAGGAGGAGGAGGAGGAGGAGGAGGAGGCAGGGGAAGCGTGTGGGAAGCAGCGGCAGGAAGGAACTCAAGAATCATATGGATATCACTTAATCGGATTGCGGAGTTGGGATAAGCACAGAACGGTGTAGTCCGCCCGGCTGTTTCCGCGGAGAAAGATGCGCTCGAGAAGTGAGGAAAGGAGGAGGAGGAGGAAGGGGAAGAGGAGGAGGAGGAGGAGGAGGAGGAGGAGGAGGAGGAGGAGGAGGAGGGAGGGAAAAAAGCGATAAAGGAGAAGTTATGTGAAGACTAGGAAATTTTTGTGCCTTGGGTGACATCAGCACGTAAAAAGTGGGAAGAAGTAGATGAGAAAGGAAGAAGAAAAAGAGAAAAAAGAGGAAAATGACGCAGAGAGGAAGTGAAAAAAGACAGTTGAGTTAAGATTGTTGGATAACACACACACACACACACACACACACACACACACACACACACACACACACACACACACACACACACACACACACACACACACACACACACACACACACACACACACACACACACACACACACACACACACACACACACACACACACACACACACACACACACACACACACACACACACACACACACACACACACACACACACACACACACACACACACACACACACACACACACACACACACACACACACACACACACACACACACACACACACACACTCTCTCTCTCTCTCTCTCTCTCTCTCTCTCTCTCTCTCTCTCTCTCTCTCTCTCTCTCTCTCTCTCTCTCTCTCTCTTTAAAAAAAGTAAGTCGCAATACATGAAAAAATAAACTCAGACGAAATAAAATTCACGAAAAACAATACGATAGAAGAACGGCAGATACAATTAAACAAAGAAAGCAGAACAAAGACAGCAACAATTAGCCAGTAATAATATATCATAACGCTTGAGTAAATCCAAACTGATTACATTCTTTTCACTAAGCCATCGCCGGGGCTGCATAAACATGGCAAACGAGATGTCCCATTACTCAAATGCTTACTTCGCTAAATGCCGCTTCCCCCCTCCCTTTCTCCTACTCCTCCTCCTCCCTTCCTCCTCCTCCTCCTTCTCCTCCTCCTCCTCCTCCTCCTCCTCCTCCTCCTCCTCCTACACCAAATTAGGCGGTAAAGCATATACTAGAGAAAACTGCGAACTCATACAAAGTGATCTCGACAAACTATCAGATTGGAGTGATAAATGGCTATTAAAATTCAATTCCGATAAATGTAAAGTAATGCATATAGGCAATGATAACCTCAAATATAACTATCAAATGCAAAATAAATCGTTAACTGAAGTACAGCAGGAAAAGGATTTAGGTGTCATCATCAGTAATGATCTGAAAACCAGTTCGCATTGCCTAGCTGCCAGTAAAAAGGCAAATATGATGTTGGGCTTTATTAAACGTAACTTTGAACATAAAACGCCGAAAGTAATGACACAATTATACACGTCCTTGGTTAGGCCGCACTTGGAATATGCCGTTCAATTCTGGTCGCCCTGTTTCGTAAAAGATCAAGCCAAATTGGAATCAGTGCAAAGAAGAGCAACCAAACAAATTCCATCTCTGCGAAATTCATCTTATGAAGAGAGACTGCGGAAACTTAATATGTTTTCCTTAAAGGATCGTAGAATCCGTGGGGACTTGATAGAAACCTTTAAGATCCTAAAAGGTTTTGATGTCATTAATCAAGAGAACCTATTCGAGCTTTCAACTCAAGTGACAACAAGAAATAATGGTTTAAAACTAAACGGTCAACGTTGCATCACCGATCTCCGTAAAAATTATTTCAATGTTAGAGTCGTTGATCGATGGAACAAGTTACCAGCAAATGTTGTCGGAGCCAACACAATAACTACATTCAAAAACAGACTTGACGCACACTGTAAAGTAAATGGGTATTGATAGTGCGAATTCGTATCTAGTCCCCCGTATCGATTAGTTGTAGTGGTAGTGGTAGTTGTAGTTAGTATTTTCATATCCTATCATTCTGCACTATGGAACTTCCATGTTCCTATCCTTTTTAGGGACATGGTATCTTTTTCCAACTGTTTTCTTACAAGTAGTTGATAGTTAGTAGTATGTAGTTCAGCAGATACCCTCGCTATGGACCAATAGGTCTCCTGGTGTCTGTTACTCCTATGTAATCCTATGTAATCCTCCTCCTCCTCCTCCTCCTCCCTATAGTCTAGTGGAGCTAGGCAATATGGAAACTCTAACAAGCTTCGGAATGATAGACTACAGGGCACAGAATGATGATGATAACAATAATAATAATAATAATAATAATAATAATAATAATAATAATGATAATTATAGTAATAATAGTAATACTAAGAAGAAGAAAAAGAAGAAGAAAAAGAAGAAGAAAAAGAAGTAGAGAAAGCGAATAAGTAGGAAAATATTTAACCATATAACATAATCAAGATACTAAGAAGAAAACAACAGAATGTAAATATCTTGGAAGAAAAATAAAGCTGGCAATATTAATATCAACAAAATGACATTGAAGAAGAGAAACAAGTAATTAGAAAAGACGTATAGAAGAGAAAGAAAGGAGTATAGATAGCAACATGACGAGGGATGATTATGAACATAGGAAAGATAATAGCAGCTTGAAAATATAGGAAGAGGAGGAGGAGGAGGAGGAGGAGGAGGAGGAGGAGGAGGAGGAGGAGGAGGAGGAGGAGGAGGAGGAGGAGGAAGGATTGGTACTCAGTGACAAAAGAGGAAATAAAAACGGGGATTATTACTGAAGAAGGATAGATGAGGATAGAGTCCACGATTTATGAGTGGAAGGTTGCGTGGATGGCGGATGAGTGAGGGGTGGGATGATGAAGAGGAGGAGGAGGAGGAGGAGGAGGAGGAGGAGGAGGAGGAGGAGGAGGAGGAGGAGGAGGAAGAAGAGGAATGTGGGAGACGAGGAAGGAAAATATAAACGAACTATAAGAAAAAGGACAAGAGAAATATTACTCTAACCAACCACATATTCACTTGATCAGACTAGCTTACAAAAATACCTGCTTAAAGACGAAAAACTGTGAACAAATATAAAAATAAATAAAGCAACGTGTGTGTGAGAGAGAGAGAGAGAGAGAGAGAGAGAGAGAGAGAGAGAGAGAGAGAGAGAGAGAGAGAGAGAGAGAGAGAGAGAGAGAGAGAGAGAGAGAGAGAGAGAGAGAGAGAGAGAGAGAGAGAGAGAGAGAGAAAGAGAGAGAGAGAGAGAAAAGGCATCTATACAGGTCGTGAATCTTTATTACGGCAACACAAACACCCATAAAGTCTGCAATTTGTCTTGGACTCGCAGCACACTCACGTTCACCTCCTCTCATTTATTTATTGTCCCCTCGAGATCCGCTTCCTCCCCCAACCTATTCCTCTTCTTTCGGTCTTATCCTACACCTGCTCCTTCCCCTCTTCTCTCCCTATCCTAAGTCTTCCTCCAAGTCTTCTAACTCCCTATCACCTCTCTTCTCTCCCTATCCTAAGTTTATTTCTTCCTATCCTATAAGCCGATTCCTCCATGTCTTCTAATTTCCTATCCTAACTCTTCTGTCCTAACTCTTCTCCCTGTCCTAACTTTTCATTCCTAACTCTTCTTCTCCCTATCCTAACTCTTCTATCCTAACTCTTCTATCCTAACTCTTCTTCTCCCTATCCTAACTCTTCTATCCTAACTCTTCTTCTCCCTATCCTAACTCTTCTTGTTCCTATCCTAACTATTATATCGTAACTCTTCTTCTCCCTATCCTAACTCTTCTATCCTA
Source organism: Chionoecetes opilio (assembly GCA_016584305.1). Lineage (NCBI taxonomy): Eukaryota > Metazoa > Arthropoda > Malacostraca > Decapoda > Majidae > Chionoecetes > Chionoecetes opilio. The sequence continues at coordinate 65,473 of JACEEZ010002988.1, forward strand.
ACTCTTCTTCTCCTTATCCTAACTCTTCTTCTCCTATCCTAACTATTATATCCTAACTCTTCTTCTCCCTATCCTAACTATTATATCTTAACTCTTCTTCTCCCTATTCTAACTCTTCTATCCTAACTCTTCTTCTTCCTATCCTAACTCTTCTTCTCCCTATCCTAACCCTTCTATCCTTCTCTTCTTCTCCCTATCCTAACTATTATATCGTAACTCATCTCCCTATACTAACTCTTCTTCTCCCTATCCTAACTCTTCTTGTTCCTATCCTAACTCATCTATCCTAACTCTTCTTCTCCCTATTCTAACTCCTCCTCAACGTCCTCCCTTCCCCCTGTTTCAATTTCATTACCTACAACAGATCATTCATTCTAGCACTATTATGGACTTTTTCCTACCAATATATTTTTTCTCTCTCATTCTAATTCACTCGGTCAATTACGTGCTGAGGGCATACACAGGGAGAGGGGAAGGAGGGGTAGAATGAAGAGGGGAAGGAGGGAAGAAGGGGAAAAATAAAATGGGATAGGAAGAGAAGAGAAAAAGAGAAGTTGATGGAAATGGAAGGAAAAATAGAAGTGAAAAATTTGCTATGTAGTAATGAGTGAGAGAGAGAGAGAGAGAGAGAGAGAGAGAGGAGAGAGAGAGAGAGAGAGAGAGAGAGAGAGAGAGAGAGAGAGAGAGAGAGAGAGAGAGAGAGAGAGAGAGAGAGAAGAGAGAGAGAGAGAGAGAGAGAAAGAGAGAGAGAGAGATTGATTACCCGACATTCAAGGTGGATGGCGCCGTGTGTTGACCTGTGACGTCATTAATTGTCTGGGATTACGAAGCGAACGACCCGCAAGCCATTCCATCTTAATTGTGTTTTGTCAGCAATATTGTGGGTATAGTGCAGTTTGAAGGGGAGGGTCCTCTCTCTCTCTCTCTCCTCTCTCTCTCTCTCTCTCTCTCTCTCTCTCTCTCTCTCTCTCTCTCTCTCTCTCTCTCTCTCTCTCTCTCTCTCTCTCTCTCTCTCTCTCTCAATTTTAGTTTATACTTTTACTATTTTTGTATGAAAATTATTTAACTATGAAATTTTAAGTACTCAAGTGTGAAAAAACATTAAGAAAAAGAATATTTGAAAAAGGAATAAACAAGTAATTTGAAATACAGAAATACAGAGTTGAAGGAAAAACGTACAGAGAGAGAGAGAGAGAGAGAGAGAGAGAGAGAGAGAGAGGAGAGAGAGAGAGAGAGAGAGAGAGAGAGAGAGAGAGAGACTGAAAAATAGATAGGAGGGGAATTAAACAAACACAGACAGACAGCCTCAGAAACAAACAAACCCACACAAATATAAAGAAAACCTAGCAATATACAAACTAAAAAAAGCAAAAACAAATGGACGAAAGACTAAAAAAAATAATTGGAAAAAAGGGACTGATCATGATTCATCAACTCTATTAGCAAAATGCAGCTGAAAAAAAATGCAAATTCAGCACATATTTGTCTGCAAACTCGGTACTTTACGCTGTGACAGGAAATTAGTGCCGCATCGATTTCTGTTTCCCCGTCTACCTCCGTTTGCTTTCCGTGCGTATCATAACCTCTCTCTCTCTCTCTCTCTCTCTCTCTCTCTCTCTCTCTCTCTCTCTCTCTCTCTCTCTCTCTCTCTCTCTCTCTCTCTCTCATCAGGAGTTCTTTGACTAACAATAATCTAAAGTGATCTCTGTGTAATATCAATCTAGACCAGAAAAGTGATTGCTTGTTGAGAGAGAGAGAGAGAGAGAGAGAGAGAGAGAGAGAGAGAGAGAGAGAGAGAGAGAGAGAGAGAGAGAGAGAGAGAGAGAGAGAGGCCATACCTGAACTCTGTCCATTGTGTATATTTCCATAAATTATACATGAGCTTTATACTACTGATTAGGCAAAACAAGTGACACAAAACATAATAACTAATACGTATCGGTTACAGTATGTGTGTGTGTGTGCGTGTGTGTGTGTGTGTGTATGTGTGTGTATGTGTGTGTGTGTGTGTGTGTGTGTGTGTGTGTGTGTGTGTGTGTGTGTGTGTGTGTGTGTGTGTACATATTTTACTTCAACCTCCCCCCCTGCTCAAAAATACCTATCATTGTCTTTTTATTTCCCTTTTCTTTTATTTTTCTTACCCTTGTTACTTGCCGTGTAATTAAGGACTCTCCCTCCTCTCTTCCCTTGCTTTGGCCTACCCCCTCTCCTCTCTCCCCTTCCCCTCTCCCCTTCCCCTCTCCCCTTCCCCTCTCCCCCTGCCCTCTTCCCTGCTCTCTCCCCTCTAAGTACTGATTAAAAAGTTTCGCTTCTTATTTTTCCCCTCACTCATTCGTTCTTCATCTGCTCTGCTTGGGAGGAGGGTTGATGAGATGAGAGAAGAGAGAGAGAGAGAGAGAGAGAGAGAGAGAGAGAGAGAGAGAGAGAGAGAGAGAGAGAGAGAGAGAAAGAGAGAGAGAGAGAGAGAGAGAGAGAGAGAGAGAGAGGAGAGAGAGAGAGAGAGTTACATAGACAAAAAAAACAGACAGATAAACAGAGAGAGAGAGAGAGAGAGAGAGAGGAGAGAGAGAGAGAGAGAGAGAGAGAGAGAGAGAGAGAGAGAGAGAGAGAGAGAGAGAGTAACATGGAGGCAGAAAAAAGACAGAGATAGATAGATAGACAGAGAAACGAACACACACACACACACACACACACACACACACACACACACACACACACACACACACACACACACACACACACATGCTCTAGGTCGTCCTTTTCTTCTTTCTCTGTAAGATAATTAATCACAAGATTCCGCGTTCCGTGTTCTTATTAATGTGTGTCTGAAAGTTTCCGTAATTCCATTCTCTTATTCATTTGAAGCTTTATTTATAAGTTTAATTTTGTACTTTCCCGGTTTCAGCTTACCCACGTAAAATACCAGAGGAAATATTTTTAATTATATATTTAATGCATATACATAAAAAAGTAATTATACGTATTTTTAGTTAAAGTTCATATGAGTAATGTTTATTTTCTATTTCAATTTTCTATTTTCTCTAGATATTCCTAATCAGCATTTCCCATTGTTTGTTACGTCTTTCAAAATCCTTTCATATCTTTAACAAATATATAAATTATACGAATGTTAGCCTTCCGCCCCTCCTTTTTGCCTTTGCCGAGTAACAATAATGAGTCACGAACAGTTACTCACAACGTGGATGAGGTGGAACATGAGGCCGGGAAGAGGCTTTATTAATTGGTCTGCGGTGAAAAAACTAATTAATGGCACCACTGCCTTCGTGACGCGTCGGCGAGGAGGCGGGGAAGCGTGGGTGGGGGAGTGGATGGAGTGAAAGGAGGGGTAGGAAGGGATGGGGGTGGATGGAATCAAACAAAGGATGGGATGGGATGGGACGGAGCAAAGGATGGGATGGGAAGGTGAATGGGATGAAACAAGGGATGGGAAGGGATGGGAACGGATGGGATAAAACAAGGGATGGGAAGGGATGGGATGGGGAGGCATGTTGAGGAGTGAACGGGAAGGACCAAAGAATGGGATGGGGAGGAAATGAATCACCAAATAAAGGAAAAAGAAGAAAGTTTGACTGATAAAACAAAATAAAAGCGAGATAGCATGTGAAGGAAGCAAAAAAAAAAACCCAAGAATGCGAGGAAGAGATAAGAGAAAGGGAGATAAGGAAGTTAATCTTGTTCTTGTGTGTTAGATAAAGTAGTTTTATTTGCTGCTGTGAAGGTTTTTTAGTGAATGTGTTGTTGTAGTGCAATAATTCTTGAACGTATAGAGTTATGTATGTATGACTCACTCTATGTATGAATGTAAATACGAAAGGATAAACTCAATAGTTATATTTCACTATGAATGTCATGGATTATTCTTTCTTATTATAACAATACATTAAATTTTGTGCTACATTATAATTTCTGTCTATTTAAGATCTTCATAGTAACCTCAATGGATGTAACACAAGCAACACAAACAGAAAATCAATATTGTACCTTGTAACCTCCTCCTTATCTGTATGAGGAAAACATTCAACAACTTAGTTCATTAAATTTCAATTGTTCCTGTTTCTATATCAACTCTCTAATATTTTCCTCAGTAGCCACAAAAAACCTCCGTCATCTATGTGTCTTAATAACCAATAATTACCCGTTTAACATTATTTGATTGGGAATTTCCGTTTAGTTTAATTTCCGTTTAACATTACAAATCCACAGCTTTGGGTTTTGCAAGAACTCGGCGCACTTCTTTGTCAACATTTTCCCCTCTTATTATGGACCGCAGGACTTGGAGGACGCGCGTTAAGACGGTCTTGGAGGCGGCATCAGGAGCTCAGTGGCTGGCTAAATTAAGTTTATTTTGCGGTTCGGCTATCGAGGCTCCGGTACACTGACTCGGGCGATTAATTTTGGAGCTCTTCGTAGTGGGTGCCAGGAGGGAATTTTTGCTTGGAAATAGAATAGAAGAATAGGAGTACGAGAAGAGGAAGAGGAGGAGGAGGGAGGAGAAGAAGGAGGAGAAGAAGAAGGTGGAAGAGGAGAAGAAGGAGGAAGAGGAGTAGAAGGAGGAAGGGGAGAAGAAGGAGGAAGAGGAGTAGAAGGAGGAAGAGGAGAAGAAGGTGGAAGAGGAGTAGAAGGAAGAAGAGGAGAAGAAGGAGGAAGAGGAGAAGAAGGAGGAAGAGGAGAAGAAGGAGGAAGAGGAGAAGAAGGAGGAAGAGGAGAAGAGGGCGGAAGAGAAGAAGAAGGAGGAAGAGGAGAAGAAGGAGGAAGAGGAGTAGAAGGAAGAAGAGGAGAAGAAGGAGGAAGAGGAGAAGAAGGAGGAAGAGGAGAAGAAGGAGGAAGAGGAGAAGAAGGAGGAAGAGGAGAAGAAGGAGGAAGAGGAGTAGAAGGAGGAAGAGGAGAAGAGGAGGAGGGGGATGAAGAGGAGAAGGAGGAGATGGAGGAGGAAGAAGAAGAGGAGGAAGAGGAGGAGGAGGAGAAAGAGGAGGAGGAGGAAGAGAAGATGGTGTGTGGGACGGAGGCAATGTCTTGTGTAATTCATATCTTCTCTTTTTCTCGGTTTCTGCGGATCTGTTTCGTGGTGGTGATGTGAAAGTTACGTAAGCTGGTGGGTCCGTTTTGTAGTAAGGAGCAGATTCTTTAGTCTTTTTTTGTGTGTTTTATATCTTATGCTGACTAACAGATGTTTTTGTATTTAGATTATTTTTTAGTCCATTTGTCTGAACTTTGGTTGTCTTTCTGTCAGTGATGGATTGACTTCATTTGTCTACGTCCATCGCTCTATTATCAGTTTCTTTCACTGTTCTGTCTATCTGTGTTTTCTTCTCTATATAAGTCTGCATGTCCGTTTGTCTGTCTCTGTATTTGATATTTGTCACTATATCTCCGTCTATGGTTATGTGTTGGTGTGTGTGTGCATGTGTGTGTGTGTGTGTGCGTGTGTGTGTGTGTGTGTGTGTGTGTATGTGTGTGTGTGTGTGTATGTGTGTGTGTGTGTGTGTGTGTGTGTGTGTGTGTGTGTGTGTGTGTGTGTGTGTGTGTGTGTGTGTGTGTGCGTGTGTATGATTTCCTTTGCTTATGTATACCTATCCATGCGTCTCTCTCTCTCTCTCTCTCTCTCTCTCTCTCTCTCTCTCTCTCTCTCTCTCTCTCTCTCTCTCTCTCTCTCTCTCTCTCTCTCTCTCTCTCTCTCTCTCTCTCTCTCTCTCTCTGCACCCAGGGGTCACTACAGGCAATGGGAGAACAACGCTGCAAGTTTCCTCGTAGGCAGCAACTTAGGGAATAATTTAGCAAGTGACCGGCGCCCGTGAACTGGAAGTTTAAAGAGGCGCTGATGCCAATAAGTCGGGGATTTAAAGGCCAATCCTCCTTAATACGCTCTGATATAGCAGCGATTACGGCGGCCAAGGACCAGCGAGTGAGGGCCGAGAGACTGTACGTGCTGGCAGCCTTGCTTGTCTGACTAAGGGCATGATGATGAAGTGGAGGTGGTGATTGTGAGGGAGGTGGTGATGGTGAGAGGTGATGATGGTGATGAGGCTGATGAGAAGAGAAGGAAAAGAAGGAGGTAGGAGAAGTAGAAGGAGGATGGAGAATATTGGTATTATGTCTTTAGAAGCTGTCATGATGGTACAAGTGCTGAAAAAAATAAAACAGACCTTTGATTAAGCTCTCTACGTGCATTATTTTATTATATATGTATCAGATAGCTCCTGAGCGCCCCCCCCCCCCCCTCACACACACAAGAACAACAACAAAAAGACACACAAACTTAAATACTTACGATCAAACACGAAAAGTTCATACTATATAAATCTTTTTCATTTTCAACATTCCTGCGATATTCATTTCTTTTTCACTGACGAGATTCGAAAATTACGAGTCTGGTTGGATCTCACTTTTCCATTCGTCTCTGTCACTAACCCTCCATCCGCCCATCCCACCCCTTCCCTTCCCCTCCCTTTCCTTTCCTTCCCTTCCCTTCCCTTCCCTCCCCTTCCCTTCCCTACCCTACCCTCCCCTCCCCTTCCCTCCCCTTCTCCCCCACAAGGCTGTCCATTATGAGGGGGTGATGATGGTGCAGCTCAACAGGTGGTGACGCGCCTCGGCAACACCCTCTCTCTCTCTCTCTCTCTCTCTCTCTCTCTCTCTCTCTCTCTCTCTCTCTCTCTCTCTCTCTCTCTCTCTCTCTCTCTCTCTCTCTCTCTCTCCTCTCTCTCTCTCTCTCTCTCTCTCCTACAAACTACATCCACTAGTCTCCTGTTCTTCCTGCTTCAGTACCTACTCCTCTCTGCTTAATATCTTTCTTCCCGTATCTCATCTCATCTTTTTCCTTGCTCCCTCCCTCGCCTCTATACCTTCAAAACAACCCTAGCCTGTACCTGACGCAACCAACCCTCGCTACCACACATACCTTAAACTGAGTACCTATAGGTGTTGATGGTTGCTGTAAACTTAATGGAACCAAGTGTGGTATAATTCATATTTCTCGAGGTATTTATATCACTATTTTATGTTTCATTAGTAAACTCGTAATGAATGATCGTGTTTTGAAAGACGAGAAAAGTGTTTGAATAATAGATAAGATATTAAGGAAAGTTGCGTCTGATTTTTTTATACTCAATCAATAGAAACGGAAACTAAAGAAGCTATGGAATACAAGGGATATAATACGACTGTAAACATTAACCCCATGAGACCCAGAACGTCATTTCCATTGTAATTTGGGTACCATTAGACGATTTTTAGTGAATATAAGCAATGTTTTGTAGATATGACCTGTTTTAGCCTTGTCCACTAACTAATTTGGTATATTAAGTGACTTTTCGTAATTTTATGGCTGACAACTGACAATTTTATTTAACAAAGGAAAGCTCTGGGCGTGAAGGGGTTAAAGTCTTGTCTCTAAACACATTTACACAAGGACACGTTGCTGCCCTTTGAATAACACACGGCATGTTAAAGAAGAATATATATATATATATATATATATATATATATATATATATATATAATATATATTATATAATATATATATATATATATATATATGAAAAAATAACGTATTATAAAACCATCCGCGGTTTTTTTTTCTATTTTTTTTTTCACAAGCATAAATATTCAGGCGGATCTCCAGACAGTAACAGACAGTCACATATACAGACAGACAGAGTAATGTATACGCTATAGCGAAAACTATTATTAAAATCTTCCAGTGGATAGCTTTTCATTATTTGAATCTGGAACGTAATTTATTTAGAGGCGCAAAAATAAAATACATACAAGTTCATACCTGAAATGTTTTATGTGTGTCTGTATGTGTGTGTGTGTGTGTGTGTGTGTGTGTGTGTGTGTGTGTGTGTGTGTGTGTGTGTGTGTGTGTGTGTGTGTGTGTGTGTGTGTAAATATATAAATGCATTCATGACAAGAAGAAAACTACGAGATAAACGAAATGGTCTTATAAAGCATACTGATATGAGAGAGAGAGAGAGAGGAGAGAGAGAGAGAGAGAGAGAGAGAGAGAGAGAGAGAGAGAGAGAGAGAGAGAGAGAGCGGTGCCTGCAAACAACATTACTATTCAAGTGTTGTGGTCAGTGTCGGGAGTAAAGTTGACCCTTTCATTGCCTAGCGCGGCTGCTGCTCTGGCGTCTCTGTCCGGCCGTCACAGCAGGTCTCCGATTATGACTGTTACTATATACTGCTGCTCCTATTGATATTACTGATATGCTGCTACTGCTACTACTACTATTATTACTACTACTACTACAATTACCGTTACTATTACTGGTGCTCGTATTGCTGTTGCTGATATGCTACTGTTACTACTACTATTGCTACTGCTACTATACTACTTCTACTACAATTACCGTTACTACTACTACTGCTAATAGTAATAATATTAATGAAGATGATAATGATGCTTAATTATATAATAATGATGGTGATAATAATAATAATTATAATATTGATGATAATTATAATAATGCCAATTATCATGATGACGAACTTAATACAATTATTAATAGTTTTTATCATTGGTTTTACTATTTTTTTATTTTATTGTTATGATAAATATCATCATCAATATTATCATTACAGTTTCTACTACTACTATTACTGCTACTGCTGCTACCACTATCACTACTAATGTATTGTTGTACTACTGTTACCATTACTATTGCTACTCCTAATTTATCATCACTATTACTATTATTAGTATTAATATTATTACTAGCATCATTACTAGCATTACTAACACGTATTACTAACATTATTATCATTATAATAATGATAATAATTACCATTAATGCTATCATTACTATTATCATTATCACTATTTCTAATATAATGTTCTATCATCATCATTGCTTCTGCTACTACCACTACAGCTATTTAGTAGTGGTAGTGTGGTGGTTGTTAGAAATAATCGTAATCATTGTATCCACCTATCAATATTTCCTGCATCGTAACATCTACAAAACAGTTAATGATATGGCGCTGGTGTATGACAACTATTAACATGCATCCCACCAACACTGTCCAGCCCGAGCGTGCGTGGGTCTCGTGAGCGCAAACTGAGAATTTCCAGTAGAATTCTTCATTCCTTGCAACGTCCCTCGCTATATTGTGTAGCATTAAAACTCGTATTGATATGGCCCGCCGCCTTGGCAGCATCAGGCATCCTCTTCGTCCTCGCCTCGGTAGATACATAGGCAATAATCTCGCCAAATCTCCTCTCATCAAGTTGTTACATATCTCGTCACTCGCCTCGCTTTTCCTCCCAAAAGAAGATAAACACGTCTCATAAACCACGAGTGGGTTCATTTGGCTGCCAGTGAGAAAATATGAATGAGCGTCGGGCCGGCGAGCAGCTAGAGGCGCTAATTAGGCAGTAGTAGCTATTTTGAGAAATGTGTTATAAGCCTTGCTATCTAAATTCCTTTTCACGGATCTCAGTCTTTCCTCCTCTCTTGCTATACACGTTATATCCAACCAGACATCCCTATATTTCCTTCCTCCCTT
>JACEEZ010002988.1:80000-85000 GCA_016584305.1 Chionoecetes opilio
CCCCGACCCATTGCTTTTGTATAGGTTCAAGAAAAAGCAGAGCAGACGATCGCAGAGAGGAGAAAAAGTGGAATAGTACGAAAGGAGGAGGAGGAGGATGAGGGAGAGAGAAGGAGTTGGGAGAGGAGGGGGTAGGGGGGAGGAGGAGGGGAGGGGAGGGTGAGAAAGGTAGTTGAGGAAGAGAGGTGAGGAGGAGGTACAGTGGGTGGGGTAGTGGGACGTGGGTGGGGTAGTGGGGGTACAGTGGGTTGGTGGTGGTACACTTAGTTGAAGTAGGTTACATGGTGCTGTGGTCAGTGCGTAACATGGTGTGGTGGTGGTAGTGGTAGGTACAGGTGCGGTGGGTGGGTGGTGAGGGTGGTGTAGGGAAGAGTGTGGGGTAGGTAGTGGTGACGGGGTGGGTAGTGGGTACATGTGTAGGTGGGGTAGTGGGTACATGGGGATGGTGGATGGTAGGTCATGTGTGTGGTGGTAGTGGGGCATGTGGGTGGTGGTGGTAGTGGGTACGTGAGGAGGGTAGTGGTGAAGACATGTGTAGAGAAAAGCTAGAGAGAAGTAATGGTGAGAGTGAGTAGCTTTACAATCAACATATCTTAAGTACCTTAACCCCTGTCAATTTGTGGCTCGTCCAAGTGGTAACATATGAATTTAAGTGTAGTGGTGGTCTTGTGGTGTCGTATCGTGGCTCCTGTGTCGTTCGTCTGGTGGCTCTGGTCGTTACCATGTCGTGGTGGTGTAGTGGTACATGTGTGTGTGGTGGTAGTAGGGCTACATGTAGTGGTGAAAGGTAAAGGGTACATGATGGGATGACTAGTGAGTTAATGTGAGACCGGTCATTTTACATTGTGGATGGTGGTGGTAGGGTGGTACATGTGTGGTGAGTGTAGGGATGGGAGGGTGGAGATGTGGGTAGGTACATGTGTGGTGGTGGTAGGAGGTAATGTGTGGATGTGGTAGTGGGGTACATGTGTGGTGGGAGAGGTGGTAAATGGTGGTAGGGTAGTGATGTGATACATTGTGGTGGTGTTTTGTATGTGTTATGGTGAGTGTCAGTGGTGTACATTCTGTGGTGGTGTGGTGTACATGCTCTCTGCTGTGTGTGTCGTGTACATGTCTGGTCCTTGTGGTAGTGGTCCGTACATGTCTGGTGGTGGTATGGCTGGTTACATGTGTGGTCTGGTGTCGTGGTACATGTCGTGGTGGTGGTATGTCGTACATGTTGGTGGTGGTATGGTGGTACATGTGTAGTGAGGTAGTGGTGTACATGTGTCGGTGTGGTAGGGTAGTGGACATGTGTAGAAGGTGTGAGTGTGATACAAGTGAAGTAGTGGTGTGGTGTACATGGTGGTGTGGTAGTGGTGGTACATGTTTGGTGGTTGTGGTTGTGTGGTAGTGGTGGTACATGTGTGGTGGTGGTAGTGTGTGGTACATGTGTGTGGTGGTGGTGGTAGTGGTGGGTACATGTGTGGTGGTGGTAGTGTGGTACATGTGTGGTGGTGGTAGTGGTGGTACATGTGTGGTGGTGGTAGTGGTGGTACATGTGTGGTGGTGGTAGTGGTGGTACATGTGTGGTGGTGGTGATGGTGGTGGTACATGTGTGGTGGTGGTAGTGGTGGTACATGTGTGGTGGTGGTAGTGGTGGTACATGTGTGGTGGTGGTAGTGGTGTACATGTGTGGTGGTGGTAGTGGTGGTACATGTGTGGTGGTGGTAGTGGTGGTACATGTGTGGTGGTGGTAGTGGTGGTACATGTGTGGTGGTGGTAGTGGTGGTCATGTGTGTGGTGGTAGTGGTGGTACATGTGTGGTGGTGTGTGGTACATTTGGTGGTGGTGTGTGGTGTACATGTGTGGTGGTGGTAGTGGTGGTACATGTGTGGTGGTGGTAGTGGTGGTACATGTGTGGTGGTGGTAGTGGTGGTGACATGTGGTGGTGTAGTGGTGTACATGTGTGGTGGTTAGTGGTGGTACATGTGTGGTGGTGGTAGTGGTGGTACATGTGTGGTGGTGGTGGTAGTGGTGGTACATGTGTGGTGGTGGTAGTGGTGGTACATGTGTGGTGGGGTGGTCATGTGTGGTGGTGGTAGTGGTGGTACATGTGTGGTGGTGGTAGTGGTGTACATGTGTGGTGGTGGTAGTGGTGGTACATGTGTGTGGTGGTGTGGTGTTAGTGGTGGTACATGTGTGGTGGTGGTAGTGGTGGTACATGTGTGTGGTGGTGGTGGTACGTGTGGTGGTAGTGTGGTACATGTGTGGTGGTGGTAGTGGTGGTACATGTGTGGTGGTGGTAGTGGTGGTACATGTGTGGTGGTGGTAGTGTGGTACATGTGTGTGGTGGTGGTAGTTGGTGGTACATGTGTGGTGGTGGTAGTGGTGGTATCATGTGTGGTGGTGGTAGTGGTGGTACATGTGTGGTGGTGGTAGTGGTGGTACATGTGTGGTGGTGGTAGTGGTGGTACATGTGTGGTGGTGGTAGTGGTGGTACATGTTGTGGTTGGTGGTAGTGGTGGTACATGTGTGGTGGTGGTAGTGGTGGTACATGTGTGGTGGTGGTAGGGTATGTGTGGTGTGGTATGGGGTACATGTGTGGTGGTGGTAGTGGTGGTACATGTTGGGTGTGGTGGTAGGTGGTGTGTGGTACATGTGCGGTGGTGGTAGTGGTGGTACATGTGTGGTGGTGGTAGTGGTGGTACATGTGGTGGTGTAGGTGGAATTGGGTGGTGTAGTGGTGGTACATGTGTGGTGGTGGTAGTGGTGGTACATGTGTGGTGGTGGTAGTGGGGTACATGTTGGGGTGGTAGTGGTGGTACATTGTGGTGGTGGTAGTGGTGGTACTGGTGGTGGTGGTAGTGGTGTACATGTGTGGTGGTGGAGTGGTGGTACATGGTGGTGGTGGTAGTGGTGGTACATGTGTGGTGGTGGTAGTGGTGGTACATGTGTGGTGGTGGTAGTGGTGGTACATGTGTGGTGGTGGTAGTGGTGGTGCATGTGTGGTGGTGGTAGTGGTGGTACATGTGTGGTGGGTAGTGGGTACGTGTGGAGGTGGTGGTGGTACATGTGTGGTGGTGGTAGTGGTGGTACATGTGTGGTGGTGGTAGTGGTGGTACATGTGTGGTGGTGGTAGTGGTGGTACATGTGTGGTGGTGGTAGTGGTGGTACATGTGTGGTGGTGGTAGTGGTGGTACATGTGTGGTGGTGGTAGTGGTGGTACATGTGTGGTGGTGGTAGTGGTGGTACATGTTGGTGGTGGTGTGGTGGTAATGTGGTGGTGTAGTGTGTACATGTGTGGTGGTGGTAGTGGTGGTACATGTGTGGTGGTGGTAGTGGTGGTACATGTGTGGGGTATGGTGGTACATGTGTGTGGGTGGTGGTACATGTGTGGTGGTGGTATGGTGTAATGTGGTGGTGTATGGGTACATGTGTGGTGGTGGTAGTGGTGGTACATGTGTGGTGGTGGAAGTTGTGATAGAGAGTGAAGGAAAATATTATACATACAGACAGACAAACAAACAGAAGACAGAACAGACAGACAGATACAAACACAGACAGAGAAACAAACAGACACAAACACAAAAAAGCATACAGACGGACACACAAAATAAAGGAAGGAAGAAGGGAGGAAATGAAAGAAAGGAGGGATGGAGAAAAGAAAGTGTTGGAGGAGTAGGGAAGAAAGTGGGAGGGAAACTTTACTGGGTGATGAGGAAGATGGAGAGTTTTTTTCAGGTGTTGGAGAGTGGCGGGGATTTTTAGGGCAGCGGGTGAGGGGAAACTTGAAGACTAGGTGAGGGTGAGGGGAAGAAAAAGTAGGAGGAGAGAGGAGCAGGAGGTGATAGGAGGGAATAGAGAGGATACAAGAAATGGTGGCAGAAGGAAGGGGAAAGAGGAGATGAAAGAAGAAAAGGATGAGAGAGAATGAGGAGGTAATAGGAGGGAATGGAGAAGATACAAGAAAATGGTAGCAGAAGGAAGAGGAAGAAAATGAAAGAAGAAAAGGATGAGAGAGAATGAGGATCAGGATGTAATGTATGAGTATAACAGACTAGATGAAAAGAGAAGGTAGATAATATAAGATAAATAGATGATAAAGAGTAGATAAAGAGTAGATAAAGAGTAGATAAAGAGTAGATAAAGAGAAGATAAAGAGATGGAAATTGTGAAAGAGAAAGGTTGACACTAGTTGACACTGATTGGACAAATTCATAACACCATGGAACAAAAGCTGGTCAATAAAAAAGAAAAGATGATTTACTATTTCAGCGATAATTCAAACACCCGAGGATGTAATATCAAACAATATAATATGAAGTCATGTAAATAAGGAAAAAATATATATGTAACGCTTATGTAAATATTGACTTGATAAGTAATAATGCAAGTGGGGATTACAAAAGAAAATAAATATTAAATTGATAAAGAAACTAAAAGAAAGTTACAGTAGTTAGTAGTAGTATAGTAGTAGTAGTAGTAGTAGTAGTAGTAGTAGTAGTAGTAGTAGTTGCAGCAGTGGTGGTAGTGGTAATGGTGGTAGTAGAAATAATTATGATGAAAAAGACGATGAAGATTAAGAAAGAATATTAACTGAATGTTAGAGAGTGGAGAGAGGAGGAGGAGGAGGAGGAGGAGGAGGAGGAGGAGGAGGGGAGGAGGAGGAGGAGGATAGGACGGATCCCAGACACTTCAAATGTAAGACTTGTGTAAGAGGCGTCAAAAAACATTAGTCAGGAAAAAAAGGTTGAAAGTTCCATTATTTTCGTTTTTTTTTTGCCTCTCGTGGGAAACTGAGACGCCCGGAATATCCTTATAAGACTGGAATGTTTCACACATTTCCCTTGTAGTAGTGTGAAGAAAATAGGTATTCTAGTACCCATGATTATGATTATTATTGTCATCATTATAAATTTTATCATCATTATCATAATTATTGTCACTACTACTACAACTACTACTACTTCTACTACTATTCGTTGTCGCCTTCATGGTGTAGTGAGTCTAAGTAAAAA
>JACEEZ010002988.1:87500-100000 GCA_016584305.1 Chionoecetes opilio
GCGTGACCTTCTCCTCTCTCTCTTTTCCCCTTCTCTCCTCTCTTTCCCCTCTTCTCTCTCTCCCCTCCTTCTCTCTCTCTCTCTCCTCTCTCTCCCCCTCTCTCCCCCTCTCTCTTCCTCCTCCCTTTCATTTTTTCCCCCTTCCCTCCCCCCCCCCGTTCATTTCCCCCTCCTCACTCCCCCCTTTGCGAAAGGCATTTCCGTTTGGCCCCTGCAACTCCCTTACCTTCAAAACCGCTCAATACTTTTCTCTCTCTCTCTCCCCTCCTCTTCTCCCCTTTTCTCTCTCTCCCCCTTTTCTTTTCTCTCTCTCTTCTCCCCCCGTCTCTCTCTCTCTCTCTCTCTTCTCCTCTCTCTCTCCTCTCTCCCCCTCTTTTGTCTTTTCTTTTTGTTTTCTCTCTCACACAGCACCCCCGTGTACTAAAAACCTATGTATAGCGAGTCGAGAGTCAAAACCCTTTAATCATTACTACTCAACTCCATACCTGTACTTACGAGCCTATCTAAAAACACTACTGGGTTTAGGATAAAATAAATCTAAAAAAACAGTTTGGAACGTGTGTATGTTTGGGCACCTTCATTAGTAACAATAAGATCCGTCAGTAGTGATGTAAGGCCGTTTCCCTTTTCACCCTTAAAAAACTAAAACCCTTTAACCCCTGCCCCTTGCGATCCTCTTATGTTAAACAACGGGCCAATGGATGGATTTCTATGCCATATTTAACACGACCAATATTTATCGCTATCGGATGTGTTATCTTGACTTTAGTGAGGATCGTTGAGACGGAGGTGAGCCAGAAGAAAAATGGTATGAATTCCCTGGGGAGGAGAGAGAGGAGAGAGGGGAGAGGGGAGAGAGAGAGAGAGAGAGGGATAAAAATTGAGAGAGAGAGGAGAGAAGAGAGAGAGAGAGAGAGAGAGAGAGGAAAAAGAAAAGAGGAGAGAGAGAGAGAGGAAGAAAAAAGAGAGAGAGAGAGTTTTTGAGAGGAGAGAGGGGATAGAAGAGAGAAACAAAAAGAAACCGGTGCTATTTTTGTTAGGGACTTAAAATGTGGGGGAAAATTTTTTCCGGGCAGGGAAAAAAAAATATAATTTAGCTAATGGATAAGATCAGTGTTATAAAAATTTTCAGGTGTTTTTTTTCACATAAAAAAAACAGAACGAAAACAAAGAAACAAAAGTGAACGAACAAGAAAAGCATTAAAAATAAAAAATTCAGGTTTGTTTTTACAGACCCTCCTAAAAAATAGTACCACCTGCATCATGCTAATTACACCCTAATCCTGACCCTCTGTCTAAATCATCCCAGGGATTCAAACCCCGTCCCCCTTAAGGGCCCATTCTGCCCTTTTTAAATTTTAAGGGGCAGAACAAAGGAAAGGGCGAGTCGTAAAAGCCCCCGTCTCGCCCCCTGCCCAAAACCCAAACCGCCAACAACGTGTCCCAAACCCTTTTGGTTTGGGGGGGGGACGGGTGGGGGGGGAGAGTAGAGGGGGGGGGTTTTTTTTAAAAGGGGGGCGGGGGCTTGCGGGGAAAAAAGTTTTGGGGGGGAGTTTTTTGCCGGGTGTGAGTGGGGGGGAAAAGGGGGGTGAATGGAGGAAGGGGTGGGGGGTGAAGGGTGGAAGGGGTGAAGGAGTAGCGTGAGAGAGGAAGGTAACGGTAGTGGAAAGGAGGGAGATTTGGACTCCCTCCAAAGGGAGGTAGGGAGGAGACATGGAAGGGGGTGATTGGTGTGTGTATGAGAAAGAAAAAGAGAGAGAGAGAGAGAGAGAGAGAGAGAGAGAGAGAGAGAGAGAGAGAGAGAGAGAAAAAGGAAGAAAAAGAGAGAGAGAGGAGAAAAGAGAGAAAAGAAAAGGGGGGGGGGGGGAAAAAAAAGGGGGCCGGGGGGGGGGGGGCGGGGGGGAAAAAGAAAACCTTTGGAGGCTGCCGGGGACACGAAAAGGGCCAGCGAGACAAAAATTTTAAAGAGCAACACCCACCCGTGTCCGGGCAGTAAAAGGGGCCGTGGTGCTGCAGCTGAGCGTCACTGCATGGCATCGTTTCCTGCATAAGGTTTTTTCCCCTTTCCCGAGCGAGAGCGGGGGGATAGGGGTTTTTTCCCATTTTTTATGAAGTCGTGGTGATGGCGTGATGGGGTGAGGGGTTTGCCTGTTTTTATTTTTTAAGGATGAAAGCATAGGAGACCTTTCTTTCTTTGGCGGGAATATTTTATAGTTTCTTACTTTTTTCAATTTTTTGGGAAAAAGGTGTAGTGTTATTACTGTGATTTTTGGTTTAAATTTTTTTTGCTGTTGTTATTTTAAGGGTTGAAACATGGGAAACCCTTTTTTTTTTTTTATCATGGCGAGGATAGTTATATACGTACTTTCTGGGTTAGGGGGAATGGTTTTTTAGTTTGGGTTTTTATTGTGGTTTGGTTTGGAGGTAAAGGGGTTTTTCCCGGGGTTGTTACTTTTAAAGGTTGTTGCATGGGGAGACTTTTTTTTTATAAAGGGGGTTAAATATTAGGGACTTAAAATTACTTTCTAGGTTTTTGGGGGACTGGTGTACTTTTAATTTTTACTGGGGGTTTTTGGGGTTTGTTAAGAGTAAAGAGCAGCCGTGGTTTTACTTACAAATAGTTCAGAATTTTTGGTCAAAAAAAGGGATTATATTGGAGAACTTTCATGGTTGGATAGTCTCTATAATCCAGTATTGATGATGAGGGAGGAAGTACAGTCGACTTAACAGAGTAATCATTGTGCAAAAAAAAATCCATGATAACAGGAATCATACGGGGGGGAAAAAAAGAATAGATGGGATAAAAAAGGGGAAAAAAAAGAAGTAATTGCAAATACCACCATCCCCCCACATCAAACCCGCCCCCACTACCTCCACTGCATCCACCACCACCACCACTTCAGTCGCTGCCACTGTGGTCGACTCGCGTATCAGTTACGTCGACCTTAATAATGAATGCAGCGCGTCCCAGCCGGAGGGAAGCAGGAACAGAGAGGGAGAGAAACAAAGGGAAAGGAACAGGAGAGCGAGGGAGGAATTGAAGGGGAAATAGGAGAGAATAACGGAAATACAGAGAGAGAGAGAGAGAGAGAGAGAAAAAAAAGAGGAGGAGAGAGAGAGAGAGAGAGAGAGGGGGGAAAGAGAGAGAGAGGGGAGAGAGATAAAAAGGAGAGAGGGGGAAAAGGAAAAAATAAAAAAAAAAAAAAAAAAACTAGACACAAAAAAAAAAAAAAAAAAAAAAAAAAAAAAAAAGGCAGCCACGTAACAAACCTTTAATAAAAAAAATAGACTAAGAGAAGAAAAAACTGAACTGGAAAAAGCAAAATGTGTCTTGAGTGATTAACAAATTACAAGTTAATAGAGAGACCAAAAAAAATAAAATTTTTCGAGGTCAAAAGGGTAGAAGGGGTCAGAAAACACAGGAGGAGGAGGAGGGGGGAGGAGGAGGAAAGGAAAAGGGGGAGGAGGAGGGGGGAGGAGGAGGAGGGGGAGAAAGGAAAAGATAGGGGGGAAAAGGGTGAGGAGGGGGTTTTGCCCCCCCTTTAATGGAGGGGCCCCCCCCCCCAAAGCACTGCCACTTTAAAAATGGGGGGAGGAAAAAATCCACCTTATGAAATTTTGGAAATGGGGGGCCCCCGGGGGCCCCCCAACCCCGCACTGGGGGGGTGGGGGAGAACCCCCAACCAAAAAGGGGGCAAATGGGGGAGGCCCCTTAAGATTTGGGGGGAATGGGGGGAAAAAAATGTCCTAAAAAAAGCTTAATAAATCATTTTTAAAAGTTTTCCGGGAATAAAAGGCCCAAAATTTTATTTTGGGGGGTTTTTTGTTGTTTTTGCACCCCTTGGGATCCCTGATCAACATACGCACGGGCCCACGTCATGGTCTCTCTCTTCTCCTCTCTCATCTCTCCCTCTCTCTCCCCTTCCCTTCTCTCTCTTCTCTCTCCTCTCCCTCTCTCCTTCTCTCCTCTCTCTCCCCTCTCTCTCCCCTCTCTCTCTCTCTCTCTCTCTCCCCGCGGCAGGGATAAAGAAGAAAATGGAAAAATAACATGTGTAATAAAACAGGATAAAATTCGTAATAAGCTCTAATCATTGCCGTGGAGCAGACTGGCGGAGAGGCAGGAAAGGCTTCACTGCGACAAACCCAAGGCAGACGCGCAGAGGAAACGTGAATTAGTGGCATGTAATAGAGGGAAAGAGCGCGTTTACTCCAAATTGCCTTGACGCGTAGACTGATTACATAACTGGCGAGGGAACAAAGTGCGAGAGGGAGCGACGGAGAAAGGCAAGACACAGGATTAAAGGCAAATGACGTGAAGGGAGAAAGGAGGAGAAGGTAGTACGGAGAGGAGTGAGGGAGGGAAGGAGGGTGGGAGGGAAGGAGGGAGGGAAGGAAGGAGAGAAGGAGGGAGTGAGGGAGGGAGTGAGGGAGAGAAGGAAGGAGGGAGGGAAGAAGACGATCTCAAAGACGCTCCGTTAGCACGAGGAAACTTAAGACAACACCTGAGACGTAGAGTTAAAGAGAAACTGCATCCACGAAGAAGAATGAGATATAGAAAAAAGAGGAACTATGTAAACAGCAATGGACGGACGCACACCTTGAGGCCATCAGTCCAAAGAGGAGGCGGGAAAAAATATAACCCGGCATCAATAACTCGATACAAAACCCAGACCAATAAGACGGAGGAGTGTAAATATTGACTCTGCTGTGAACCGTACGAGTCGGGGCGCCTCGTCGAGGTAATGGCGTGGAGGAGACGGTCTATCTTTTTATTGGTGGTGCATTGATCGCCGCCACATTCCGCCCAGGTAAATTATTAACCACCGATTCTCCTGGCGTATTGGCGAGATGGTGGCGCTGGTGGTGGTGGCGGGAACAAGGGCGGGCGAGGGAGGTAGTAGCGTCAAGCAGGCGTCATGAGGGGCGTGAAACAAAGGAAAAGCGCGCGAATATCGACTGCCTGAAGTGTGACTGAGGCTCGTAACATATGTTCACAACCCTTATTCGTGACACCCTTTTCTTAACACAAATTCGTGCAACATTATACCCCTGCAGCTTACACACACACCTGTTCTCCTTACCGGTGCGTGGAGGGAAGCACGTAACCCTTTCACACACACACACACACACACACACACACACACACACACCACACACACACCACACACACCACACACACACACGCACGCACGCACGCACACGCAACGCACGCACGCACGCAACGCACGCACAGCGCGCGCGCGCGCGCACAACCACACACACACACACACACACACACACACACACACACACACACACACACAACACACACACACACACACACACACACACACACACACACACACACACACACACACACACACACAACACACACCCCCTCATGGACGAGGCGCCAGGGGTGATGGATGGTAACAGGAAATGATAATCGATATAATGACATATACAACGGGATATGCAAGAGGCAATATTGACACAGTTGTTTGCATGTACTGTTTCATTTACGGGGGCGATATGAGAACGGTATTTAATCACGTGCACTGAAAGCAACTGATGCATAAATAATTAGTAAGCGCGATTGATTTCCTACAGCTTATTTCATATTGTAAAAGAAGTGAATTTTCAGACCCAGTTTGTTTAATGCTTCCCGATGAACAATGTGGCCAAGTCGCTTTATTGGAAATGCTGCAGAGTTTGTTTCGTTTCTACACATTTATTTTATTTTCTTAATATTTTTGGTTCACTTTTCTTTACCTCGTTTCATATCGACCTCCTCATCTATTATTTCTTTCTTTCTGGTTTTATCTCTATTCATTGCATCTTTAAATTTCTTATGTTACCTCTCTCTCTCTCTCTCTCTCTCTCTCTCTCTCTCTCTCTCTCTCTCTCTCTCTCTCTCTCTCTCTCTCTCTCTCTCTCTCTCTCTCTCTCTCTCTCTCTCTCTCTCTCTCTCTCTCTCTCTCTCTCTCTCTCTCTGCAATTCTTACTTCCGCACTTTTATCCAATATATTTCCCAATGGCTTTCCAATTACCTGTATTCATTTAGCTCATAATTTCACTCCTGTATCGTTCCTCTGATTCCCTCGCTCTCTCAAGGCTTTATTTCCTTCTCCATTGGTCTTTCTCCTTCAAAACCTCATTTTCTGTCTCTCTTTCTGTCCTTCTATATGTCTGTCTATCTGTCTTTGTCTGTCTAAGTTTCTCAACCCCCATCTCTCTCATTTTCTTTCTTTCTTTCTCTCTCTTTTTTATCCAACTTCCTACTTCTCTCTTTCTTATCCAACTTCCTACTCTCTCTCTCTCTCTCTCTCTCTCTCTCTCTCTCTCTCTCTCTCTCTCTCTCTCTCTCTCCTCTCTCTGTTCTCTCTCTCTCTCTCTTATCCAACTTCCTATTCTCTCTCTCTCTCTCTCTCTCTCTCTCTCTCTCTCTCTCTCTCTCTCTCTCCTCTCTCTCTCTCTCTCTCTCTCTCTCTCTCTCTCTTGCATCCTACTTCCTACTCCGTTCCTTCTTGCCTTATCTTTCCCTCCCCATCCCTTCGCTCCTTCTCTTCACTCAGCTCACTGTCAGTAATCTTATGCAAATGCCAGACAAACTTAATGGCCAGGCAGGAGACTAAGGGTGGCGTCTTTAAATCAAAACTAATTTGCCAGCTCGACGCGTTCGTCCTGTGAAGAGAAACTGACCGAAAGCAGAGTAAAAAAAAAAGGAATGAAACGAAAAAATGCGAGAAAATTTTGAGGAAGGGGATTAATAAGGGTTATGGAAAGCATGTTTAGGAGGGAAGGAATATGAGGATGAGGTGGTATTGATGGTGGCAAATAGATATGTGAGGTGAATTAAAGCTTGTTATGAATGCAAATATGAACAGATGATGAGGATGTAGCGATGATGAGGTGATACATAAGAGAAAAATCCTGGAACATAATTAAATAGATTGATGAAAATTTCGGGGTCGAGGAGGAGAGGAGAGAGAGAGAGAGAGAGAGAGAAGAGAAGAGAGAAGAGAGAAGAGAGAAGAGAGAGAGTATGGAGCCCAAAGTATCAACACAGATAGTAGGGGAAAAACCTTAATTTTATTCTAGTTATAATTACTGTTTTTTTTATTTCCATCCCTCGTTTCTCCCCCTCCTCTCCTCTTCTTTTCTCTCCTTCTCTCTTCTCCTCTCTCTCTCTCTCTCTCTCTCTCTCTCTCTCTCTCCCCTCCCTTCTCCCCTTCTTTCTCTTCCTTTTTAGTTTTTTCCGTCTCCCTCTTCCCTCCTCTCTCCTCTCCCTCCCCCTTTTCCCCCAAAACTTTTTCGATGGTCTTTTTTTGATTTTTCCCCCGGGGTTAATTTCCCCCATTTTTTTTTTCCTTTGGGGCCCGTCCCTTGAATTCGCCCCGCCTCCAAATTTTTTTGGGAAAAAAAATATGTGTAATTTTTACGAAAATTTTTAAAATTTAAAATCTTGGAAAAATGTAACCCAAATTTGAGGAAAAAGGAATTGAAAAAAGGGATAAAAGTGAACTAAAATAAAAAAAAGGGGGTTTAGAAAAGGCAGAAAAAAGAAAGGGGGTAAGGTTAATAAAAGGAAAAAAGTTGAAAGAAAATATAAAAAGAAAGTATTGGGCAAAAAATATAAACGTTCGAGGGTTAAAATTCAAAGAGGTTTTGGGGAAAACCTCTCTGCAGGTTTTCCCGGGCCTCTTAAAATAAGAAAAACCCAATAAAAAGGGTCTTAAAGCAGAATAAACCCCTTTAAAAAAAAACCCCTAAAAAAATCCTTGGGGGGGGGCATAAAAAACGCTTTAAGCTCGTTTCTTATCCCCAAAACCTAAAATTTTATTTTAAATCCCCTTAATTTTTTCCCTCATTAAGTACTTTTTTTCTTTCCTCACTCATCCTCAATTTCCTCTTCTGTAAAGGCGGCCATGACTGCTAAATCGGTTATGGCGGTTTTGACGGTTATGGCGGTTATAACGGTCACGGACGGGTAGGCAAAAAAAGGGAAAATTCCTAACAGCCCAAACTTTACCCTCAAAGTTTTCTCTGGTAAATATTGGAAAGCATTTTGTATTCATGCAGTGTGCTGTCGCTTGTTGACGCCTCCTCAACGCGTCCGCAGCGGCCAGATCCGCATTCAAGACGTCCCTGGCGGCGGCTGGCGGCTCAGTTGACAGTCCTTGAGGAAAAAGACAAACAAAGGAAGAGAACGCCCGCCATACACAAGAGAACTCAAAGGACGGGTATTTGAGACCGTTTTGATAATAGTACAGTTTAAGTTCTTTTTGTTCTCTTATCACGAATATGTTTACCATTACAAAGGCAAACAAAGGAACAGAACGCCCACCAGACATTAGAGAACTCAAATACTGTTATTGTGAGCCAGGACGGGTATTTGAGAACGTTTTTATAGTAGTACAGTTTCAAGTCATTTTTGTTCTGTTATCACAAATATTTTCACCATTACAACTGTTTAGAAAAGCTCACGTTTACTTCCGACTTTGCTTTCTCGCGAGTTTTCCGAGTTTTTCTCTCTATCGTAGGTTATTTCTTTCTTTGCTTCGATAATTAGATTCTTTCGTTCCCTTTCCCGGATAAAAAAACTTTCCCACCATTTGGATCGCGGCATCAAAAGCTCCAGAGAAGGCAAAAAGACGGGGTAAAAAAGTCACGCAGTGTTCCAAAGAGAAATATTGATAGAGCTACCCCAAAGTTGTGGCCAGAATCTTTAAGTAACCTTGATTAGTTTAGAATTTTTCAACTGTGTGACCTCGATTAAGGGGAACAGGATCCTCTTGCAAACTCAAAAATCTGGGATACTCTACCTTCCTACTTTTTTCCTCGCAGACTTGATTGCCGCGTCTTCCAGCGGCTCGGATGCTTCTCTTCGTCTACATTTTCTGATTCTTTCCTCCCTGTATCATATTTTTTCTCTGCCTTGTTTATCCTTCGATGAGATCAGTCGGAAGATCGCGTGGCGGGTGTAAGGCAAGGGAGATAATTAACATATTTACAAGTTTTCCTCCCCAGATGACTTCCCTTTCTACGTTGAGTCCGGGAAATATGTATTCACTGAGTGCGTGAGTTTGTGTGTGTGTCTGTAGTAGCATAGTTGTTTTATTAATTACTGTGTTATTATGCCATATAGAAGTGTTTCGACATTTGTGTTTTAGAATACGGTACCTACAAAATATAGGAAAGTATATTTGTTTGTTTTTCTGCTTTGATAAAAAAATTAGTAGCTTCCCCAAAACATAATTATTACCATTAGAGTTTGAATATATTTTTCCAATGAACGGAAGCCTTTATCGCCGCATCGTTCGTGGCTTTCCTGTTGATCATTAAATATGTGAACCAAAAATGAGTATGCGTGTCGAGTTGCTGAAAAATTTTTGTCGGGGAATATTTTAAAGTTTAAAAGATTTTTTTGACGTGGACTACTATTTTTTTTCCCTTAAAAAAAGGTAAAAAAAAAGAATAAGGTATGGTATTTTCTTTTTCTTTTTTTTTTCTCTTTTTTCTCTCTCTCCTTCTTTTTCCTCTCTCTCCTCTCCTCTCTCCTCTCTCTCTCTCTTTCTCTTCTTCCCCTCCCCTTTTTCCCCTCTCCCCTCTCTCTCTCTCCTCTCTAGCCCTCTCACTCACTCTCTCTAGCTCTCTCTCCTCTCTCGCTCTCTCTCACTCTCTTAGCTCTCTCTTTTCTCTCTCTACTCCCCTCTAGTCCTTTTTTTTCCTTTTTTTTTATTTTTAAAATGAAAAACAAGAAGCCCCCCAAAAGGGGCACGTCGTGTCTACCTTCTTAAGGGCAAATTTAAAAATGACTATATACACTAAATAAAAGACTTAAAAAAACTAACATTATATACAACTATATGCTCACTAAAGGTTTGTTGAGGCATGTTCGTCACCAATGTCACGGTATCACTAGGTCAGGGGGTGGGCTTCGACTGTCCCCCCCGATTGGGCCCCCAACTTTAAAAACTTTGTGTTTTCTCCTGGATTGAGGGAAAAGGCCCGTGAAAAAGTTCCACATCCTGGAGACCAGCCCCAAAGGTGCATTGGTGCTGGCTGGACGGGAACGCGGCACCTCCACTGCATACCCTGGTAAGCACCGTTCTCCCCTGCTTCGGTGGCGATTTTTTGGAGGGTGTCCCTACCCAGCCAGGGGTAGACTCCCTGCACCTGTGCCTTTTTGGGAAAACCACAACGCCGCGACGCCCCCGGTGTTCCAGTGGCGAAGGGATCACCGGCTCGGGTTGGGGTGGGAGGGTTTGCACATCCCCCAATCGCAGGGCTCGAGCTGGGTGTGTCCAGCCTCCTAGGGGCGAGGCTGCACAGACATCCAGGAGAGGGCGGCGTACTCTAAGTAAGGCCGTATCTGGGCCTTGTAGAGCAAGAGCTTCCCTCCCCTGTCGAGGAAGCTGGCTACCCTTCGCAGGGCAGAGACCCTGTGAGAGGCCTTTTTTGCAATGTGTTTGATGTGGCCGTCAAACCTTAGCTCTCGGTCCACCTCTACTCCCAGAACCTTGACGGCTTCTTGGAGCGGGAGAGGAACGCCACCAAACCGCAGCTTCCCTTCCACTGCTGGCCCGGCAGCAGGGGACCGAGAGACCACCATTGCCTGTGTTTTCTCCGGAGCAAAGGTCACCTGCCAACGTGTACCCCAATCCTGTATAATACTCAGCTGCTGATTGATCTCATCAGCAACACGCCCACTGTCATGTCGCGGGTAGGAGCAGGAGAGTACAGTCATCAGCATAAGCCGAGACTGCTGGCAGCTGCCGGAGAAGATCGTCCTCGTAGATGTTCCACAGGACTGACCCCAACACAGGGCCCTGTGGGACTGATGCTTCCACTGGCAGGGAGTCAGAGGCCTGCCCGTTGACGACGACCTGGAGGGTTCTTCCCTGCAGGTAGTTCCCCAGGAGCAGCAGGAGGTCACCCTGGATGCCTTTAGCTCGGAGTTTTTCGAGAAGACCTCCGTGCCACACCCTGTCGAAGGCCCCCGCTATGTCAAGGGCCACCATGACAGTGTCCTGGCCGTCATCCAGGGCGTCCTGCCAGTTTCGGGTAAGGAGCATCAGCAGGTCAGAGGTGGACCGTCCAGGTCTGAACCCAAACTGTTGGTCCGAGAGGAGGTAGTTGTCGCTGAGGTGACGACAGATTACCTCTGCTACGATCCTCTCGAACACTTTCCCCACCACAGACAGCAAGGAGATGGCCCTGTAGTTGTTTGGGTCAGATCTGGAACTCCTCTTGTGAACAGGAACCACTCGAGCCTCCTTCCACACTGAAGGCCAGATGTTTTCCTGCAGGCAGGCAGTGAAGACTGTGGTGAGAAAACTCTCACTCACAGAAGAAAATCTCTCTCTCTCTCTCTCTCTCGCCCTCTCTCTCTCTCTCTCTCTCTCTCTCTCTCTCTCTCTCTCTCTCTCTCTCTCTCTCTCTCTCTCTCTCTCTCTCTCTCTCTCTCTCTCTCTCATCAAAATTCAATAGGAACCATACCAACACCACTACCTATTCTCTCTCTGTCTTCCATTTCCACACCCACTACCCATCATACTAACACCAACCCCACACAACACCCATCAACCCATTCAACCCATCGGCCGCCCAACCACCGCACCCCTCCAGTATGCAGCTCACTTCCGAGACGGTTCCAGGCTTGCCATTCTGAGGAGTCTTGCCAATCCATCACAACTTTGGTTCGGGCGCTGGAGATTGTCCTTACCACTTCCTCCCAGCCTCTTCCTCCCTCCAATTCACCCTCTTTCCCCTATTCTCACTTCCTCTTTCTTTTCTTCCTTCCTTCCTTCCTTCCCTCCGTCCTATATCATTCACTCCTAGCCTCCTCCTCTTTTTTTTCTTCCTTCCTTCCCTCCGTCCTCGAATTGTATGCTAAGAAACTTGAAAAGGGGATAGAGAAGGGTTGGGAAGCTCTATGTTGTGAGGGTGAAAAGATGTTAAGAAAAAGCTTTTGAGGTGATTTTTTTAAGGAATGAAGTGTGAGGAGAAGTATGACATGTGGGTTTGGGGTCTCTCTCTCTCTCTCTCTCTCTCTCTCTCTCTCTCTCTCCTCTCTCCTCTCTCTCTCTCTCTCTCTCTCTCTCTCTCTCTCTCTCTCTCTCTCTCTCTCTCTCTCTCTCTCCATTACTCTACTCTAAATCTAATATCAATGCTACTGTCTTTCCCTGCTCACTGACAACACACACACACACACACACACACACACACACACACACACACACACACACACACACACACACACACACACACACACACACACACACACACACACACACACACACACACACACACACACACACACACACACACACACACACACACACACACACACACACACACGGCGGAGGGAGAGTAAGTACATGGAGGCAACAGGAAATGGCCTGTCTTAAATGGCCTATCTAGGAGGGAATGCCATTTGTTTTTCCTTCGTTCCCTATTCAAGGGGGAAGAAAAGCATTTCGGGTGCCTTCGATGGGGGCTAAAAAGATGGCTGGATT
>JACEEZ010002988.1:105000-110000 GCA_016584305.1 Chionoecetes opilio
ACACACACACACACACACACACACACACACACACACGCACACGCACGCACACACACACACATACACACACACACAAAGCCTACACAACACACAGCAACTCTGATATTGTATCGTAAGGTTTCAAACCAGGTAAGTAACATGCAAAAAACAAAAAATCCTTAACTTTCTGCTGCATGTCAGTCTTTCGTAGCATCCATTCCTACGATGTATCTTCTGTCACGATATTTACAATAACTACAGACATCACTTAAAATGTAACCGCAGCGAAAAACAAAACAATTTAACCTCAATCATCCTTAATTTTACATGTTTTTCAAGGCGCATGCAGCGATATATATACACAACATTGCTTTCATAGTATCAAGTAAAAACAAATACAAGAACCGAGGGAAAAGAACATCTACGGTCAGAGCCATTGCCCATTGCACCTTCCTAAGCCATCCCTTGGTGGTCATGCAACCAGCCGGACGTGTTTCCCTCGCCGTGCCGTGGACCGTCCCATCCCGCCCTTCCCTCACCCAGATACCGTCTTCAGCCCATGACCCGGCGGTGTATCAGAATAAGGCATCCGGGGGTCCTGCGCCACGCCATATCGGATATTGCTGGCACCGGGGCATGTAGATATTCACTTATCCGACTCGCATTTCCATATTAGATATTCCCGACGGTTAGGGTCATCTTGTATATCAAAACGTCGCCCCTCGTAATATTCCTCGCCTCGGGAATGGTCGATCAAGCCTATATGATGCTGGTCGACGGTCTGTACAACGATCCCTTGGCCCTTGCTCCCTTCAGATTCCAGTTCAGTTTAATTGCGCGACGCCTGCAGGTGACGGTAGTTGACTTCACTATCCTAAACAAAAGGAAACAGAATACATATCCGATTCCTCTACGGGATTTTAAAGCAAAAGGTCAAGATGGTGTCTGGAGGTTATTTCTGCATGTCAGAGTCCGTTGACCTGTCTCATTTGTGTTTGTCACGAGTCGCGTCTGTATAGATCGCGATAGCAGCTCCGGAAATACCTGGAGGCTAATCTTGGGTCAGCGAGGGGATAGAATGGAGGGAGCGAGAAAGGCAGGGAGGGAGAGAGGGAGCCGATGGGGGGGTAGGGGGTGTGGGAGGTAATATTTACGGTGGCGGCGGGGAGACGGGCGGGCCAACAGAGGTGGCGCCAGGTGGCTAGACGAACGGCGGACAGGTGAGGCGACTCAGGTGGTGCAGGTGCAACATTCAGATGGGAGAGGTCAGACGGGAGGGGACAGGGCCAGAAAAAGAGGGGAGAGAGTCTGGTGGGAGAGGGGATTAGGGAGATTGGAGGGGGAGGGTTAAGAAAAAAGGGGGTTTAGGGAAATATGAATTTACGGGTTAGAGGGGAAAGTGAATTTCAGAAATGACACAGTCGGAGGGAAGTGGAGAGGGGAAAGAGTACAGGGGACGATGAAGGGAGGGGAAAGTAGGAGAAAAAGGGGATAGGGAGAAAAGTAAAAAAGACGACCTTTGGGGATAAGAGAGAAATTAATTGCAAAATAAAAATAAATAGTTTGTTTCATGAAAAGAGTGTAATAATTATACATAAACTCAAACAAAATGCAGAACAAACTGAAGATAATATTTACAAGACAAACTAAAAGCTCAACTTATATTCAACTTCAACCTTTTTGCAACCTTTTCTTTTCTTTTTCTCTTTCTTCCCTAGTGCAAGCTAGTATTTTCTGCAGCCTTCCCCTGACCCCATGGCCTCCTCCCTCCCTCCCGGGCCCTGCAGCTGCCCCCAATAAGTGTGATCTACAGTACCGCTAGACAAGGGGGTCTGGACGGCTTGGCGCCTGCGATATTGACCATGGGCAAGGTTGTCCCTCAGTCCAGCCAACCCGACACACACACACACACACACACACACACACACACACACACACACACACACACACACACACACACACACACACACACACACACACACACACACACACACACACACACCACACACCACACACACACACACACACACACACACCACACACACACACACACACACACACACACACACACACACACACACACACACACACACACACACACACACACACACACACACACACACACACACACACACACACACACACACACACACACACCACACACACACACACACACACACACACACACACACACACACACACACACACACACACACACACACACACACACACACACACACACACACACACACACACACACACACACACACACACACACACACACACACACACACACACACACACACACACACACACACACACACACACACACACACACACACACACACACACACACACACACACACACACACACACACACACACACACACACACACACACACACACACACACACACACACACACACACACACACACACACACCACACACACACACACACACACACACACACACACACATCGAGAGCACCTTCCAGTGGCTGCCAATCACGCAGCGAACCAAGAAAACCTTTAGCCAATCACAGGAGGCCACCGAGCTCCTTTAACCCGTTTGGCCAATTGAATCACAGAATTTTCTATATTACATTTTCGTCCTTCCTACTTTCATGCAAGTTCCCTTACTTTTATTTAATATAGCTAAATACGACGCATCTTTATTTTCCTGAAGGCTTAGTGAAAGAATGTACTTATATGCATATTGTAGCGGTTTTGTCCTAATGTGTAATTATCATAATGAAGGAGAGGGAAAAGGTAGCACGAAGGAATTGAAAAAAAAGTGCAGAGCAAGAGAATGATAATGGCGAAAGAGAGGAGTAAAATGAAAAGAATTACGTCATGAAAACTATTTGAAAGAGAAGGTTAGCAGAAAGCATCCTGGTTTAGAACGAGTTTGTTTTTGCAGTGAGGATAATAATTGTTCTATACACCTTAATTAACTACCAGTGGGATGAAGGGAGAAAAAAGTGAGGGGTGGAAGAGGTGGTGGAGATATGGGGATGATGGTGAACTACGTGACACTTCTCTTCTTCTTCTTCTTCTTCTTCTTCTTCTTCTTCTTCTTCTTCTTCTTCATTTCTCCATTTTTTTTCAGCCTCGTCCATGACAACCACCTTACTTTCATCTTTTTCTTCATTTTCTGCCACTTTGCTTATTCTTTTCCTTCCTCCTCCTCCTCCTCCTCCTCCTCCTCCTCTTCCTCCTCTTCCTCTTCCTCTTCCTCTTCCTCCTCCTCCTCCTCCTCCTCCTCCTCCTCCTCCTCCTCCTCCTCCTCCTCCTCCTCCTCCTCCTCCTCCTCCTCCTCAAAGCAAACAGCCTTGTAAGGACCTATCGGTCTGTTGCTGTTTGTGTTTCCTTTGTATTCCCTTTGTATTCCTCCTTTTACTTCAATTGAGCCATGTCCGGGGGGGTAGGGGAAGGAGGGCAAAGGAAGTGCTCCCTTGATATCACATGACAACAAACTGAAACAAGCTCCCGCCATTACCAGCTCGCTCCTCCATGCGGTCTGGCGGTCAATCGATTCCTGCGGTGGGTCTTTAATTGGCTACGCTGCGGCCATGACC
The DNA here is from genome assembly GCA_016584305.1 of Chionoecetes opilio. Lineage (NCBI taxonomy): Eukaryota > Metazoa > Arthropoda > Malacostraca > Decapoda > Majidae > Chionoecetes > Chionoecetes opilio. The sequence goes on from JACEEZ010002988.1 coordinate 108,558, forward strand.
GACTGACGAAGGCGACGACGGAGTAACGCTGAAGATGGTGAGGAAGGGTGCTGAGGGCATGAGGGAGGCGTAGAGACTGTCTGCTTGCTAGTTTTAGGAAAGCACATGTAGAAATAAGGGAGAGAGAGAGAGAGAGAGAGAGAGAGAGAGAGAGAGAGAGAGAGAGAGAGAGAGAGAGAGAGAGAGAGGAGAGAGAGAGAAGAGAGAGAGAAAAAAAAAAGAGAGAAAAAGAGAGAGAGATACAGGTAGACACAGAGAGACAAAAAAAGACGGAAGCAAGAACGTAGAGAAAGAAAGCAAGGCGTAGAAACTGTCTGCTCACTGGTTTTAGGAAAGCACATGTAGAAATGAGTGTGTGTGTGTGTGTGTGAGAGAGAGAGAGAGAGAGAGAGAGAGAGAGAGAGAGAGAGAGAGAGAGAGAGAGAGAGAGAGAGAGAGAGAGAGAGAGAGAGAGAGAGAGAGAGAGAGAGAGAGAGAGAGAGAGAGAGAGAGAGAGAGAGAGTATTCGTAAAAAAAGAAAGTTGCAACTGTAGTGATGGAGCATTCACACCGCTTTTGACAAGTTAAGCCCACCGATCACGCTTCGAAGGGGAAAGCACAACACTCAGATGTAAAAAAAATATATATATATATAAAAAGACAGACATGACTAAAAAAGAATAATGACAATCTACATCTGGTATTTTTCTTATTTATATATTTAAGATTCAATAGTTGCGTTAGTTAGCTCAAGGTTGATCAGGTGTAAGTACAAGGCCTTTGATGCAAATATGAAGCGGTAATGATGCTATAATTTTGATGACGAATAATAAAGAAAAACTAAATATGTAACGGGTGTGACTGAAATACAGAGACAACAGGTGAATAAACACGCATGAGAAAACCCACATCAATAACACAATAAAACATCAAAGAAGTATTTAACTGTATATTCCTCGGATGAAAAAAACATCTATTCGCCGGCTTACATAGCAACACACACACACACACACACACACACGCACACGCACCCACACCCACACCCACACCCACACCCACACCCACACCCACACACACACGCACACACCTACACACACACACACACACACACACACACACACACACACACACACACACACACACACACACACACACACACACACCACACACACACACACACACACACACACACACACACACACACACACACACACACACCACACATACACATATACACACACACACACAATTGAAATAAAATCCCTCCTGGTGGTGTTTACAAAATCTGGGTGCAGGATTAATGGCGGTCTCCGGGGGGTCGTGAGGGGGGGAAGGGGGGGGGCGAGACCTAGACGGCTCACTCCTCCATCTGCATATTAAAATGAAGGTTTTCCAGGAACTTTGGCCTTTTGTTTCTAATTTCTCATGCATGTTTGATAGGGCGCGGCGATGTGGTGCCCGCCA
>JACEEZ010002988.1:120000-132500 GCA_016584305.1 Chionoecetes opilio
TCAAAGGGAGGACAAAATTATGCGGGGAAAAATGGGACACGTCTGCATAGGGGGAGGAAAAGTGGGGAAGGTAATGACACTAAGGGTAATGGCAGAGAATATAGGGAGGAAGGAGATGGAAGGGGGAAAGAAGGGGAAAGGAAAGATAGATGGGTGGTGGCCGGGGGGAAAATTTTAGGGGAATGGGGTTTTTGAGGGGTTCCCGGATGTTTGGCAACGTTTCTTGTGGTGCCGTAAACTTTCTCCGCTCTGCCTCGCGCCTGAATTTACGACATACAAATTTATAATACTGTAAAGGGGAGGTTCCTGCAGTACATGTATGTCGGGAGGTCGACACGGTGCCTCTGCAGCATAACACACATAGCTATTGAGGAAAAGGCCGAACAGGATGGGAATGAAAGAGTAATGATTTCATAGTTCTGCAGCATAGGCAAGAATGGAACGGTGGGTGAATTTGTTTTTTTTTGGGAGAGAGGAGGAGAGAGAGAGAAGGAGAGAGGAGAAAGAGAGGAGAGGAGAGAGAGAGGAGGAAAAAGAGAGAGAGAGGGAAGAGAAGAGAGAGGAGAGAGAGGAGGAGAGAGAGAAAAGGAGAGAGGAGAGAAGGGAAAAAAAAATTATTTCTCTTTTGGGGGGTAAAGAAATGCTATTTGAATAACAGATTACTCTTATCACTCGTGACACCCACACCACACCCACACCCACAACAACCACACACACACACACCACCCCAAACCCCACACACATATGCAAAAAATGGGGTTGGGTTTAAAGAAACATACATGGTGATGATGAAAACAAATATTTTTAACCTTATTTCTACTTTTCCAACCACATGAATCTCTCTCTCTCTCTCTCCTCTCTGTCCTCCTCCCCCTCTCTCTCTTCTCTCTCTTCTCCTCTCTCTCCCCTCCCCTCTCTCTCTCTCCTCTCACACACACACACACACACACCACACACACAAAACACCACACAAACCACACAGAAGACAAATACCACGAGGGAACGAGTGAAAGCAAGAGAGAGGGGAGAAAGGGAGAGAGAGAGAGGGGAAGAAGAGAGAGAGAGAGAGAGGAGAGAGAGAGAGAGAGGAAGAGGGGAGGAGAGAGAGAGAGAGAGGCTTGCTCACTCCCATATGCCTTGGAAGCCTACGCCTGAGCAGTCCCTTTGATCTTTTTTGACAAAGCGACTGGGGGATAAATTTAAATATTTTGTTTTGAAATAGAAAAAAAAGAAAAACGGAAAAATCGTGGTATCGGGAAATTACCTGACAAAAAGGTTTTTTATATATATTATATATATATATATATATTATATAATATATATATTATATATTTTATAATTATTAATACTTTTAAAATTTATATATAGAGAGGAGAGAGAAAAATGATGGAAATAAAAAAAAATATACCTTGGGGGGAAGATAGCAATTTTCGGGGGGAAAAGTATTGAAAAAAGATACGTATACTTAAAAACTTTTCTCCTATGCTAAAAAACTAAATTTTAAACGACTTTGCATATTATGAATTTTTGTGAAACTTGTTTTGAATTTATTATAAAAATAAATAAATGATAAACCCAAAAGAAAAACTGAATTGAGTTACAAAAATTACAAAAATAATTCGTATTTCTTTCCGAAACCTTTTTCCCTATTATTTACACCAAAACACGGGAAATATACCTTTTATAAACAAATAAAAAGAGAAAGGGGGAAATAATTTTTTTAAAATATTGAAAAACCTGGAAAAATTAAAAAATCCCACCATTATGTAAATTTGTTTTTCGGGGTATACTAACGCCGATTCCCGCCTTACAAAAATTAAATTATGATGCACACAACACACACCACACACACACAAAACCCAAAACCACACCCAAAACCCCACACACACCCACCACACACACCACAACACCACACACCACAACACCAAGGCAAACTCCCACCATTAGCCCCAAAAGATAAAGGGGGAAACCACCGATCATTACTATTATCAAGTGGTTCGTGGATGAATGGGGAGTGATTAGACTATTACTATTTTTCCCATTGTTAGTTTTGCATTTATGATGGGGAAGAGGGGAAAAGGAGAGAAGAGAAGGAGAGAGAGAGAGAAGAGAGAAGAGAGAGAGAGAAGAGAGAGAAAAAGGGGAAGAGAGAGGGGAAGAGAGGAGAGAGAGAGAGAGAGAGAGATTGAGGGAAACTTGAAAAATACCCTTTATGATTAGATAACATTTAATTCAGGAAAAGTGCGGTAAAAACCACAAATCAAGGAAAAAAGAACCATGAGTAAAAAAAAGATTGATCACCATAGAGAAAGGGGAAAAAAAAAAAGGGGGAGTGGGAAAGAGCAAAAAAAGAGGAGGAGGGGGTTTACATAGATTACTAGGAAATAACAGACCCAGAACCTATTGGTCCATGACGAGGTACTGCTAAACTCTTTTAAACTATAAACTACTTTAAAAAACATTTTGGAAAAAGATCCCATTTCCTTAAAAAAAGATAGGAAAAAAGGAAGTTTCATGTGCAGAAAAATAGGGTATGAAATATAAAAACTACAACTACCACTACCCTAAACTATCGATCCGGGGGACTAAATATGAATTGCAGGCACTATCAAAACCCTTTTTTTTCTTTACAGTGCCGTCAAGTCGTTTTTAAAAATTTTTTTTTTCTGGCTTCACAAAAATTTTTCTGGTAACTTGTTCCATCGATCAAACCCCTCCCAAAATTTAATAATTTTACGGAGTCATGATGCAACTTGACCGTTTTGTTTTTAAACCATTTTTTCTTGTTGTCCTTGAGTTGAAAACTCGAAAAGGTTCCTTTATTAATGCATCAAAACCTTTTAGGCTTAAAGGTTTCTATCAAATCCCCCCCGGATTCTACGATCCTTTTTGGAAAACATTTAAAAGTTTCCGCAGTCTCTCTTCATAAAATAATTTCGAGAGATGAATTTTTTTAGTTGCTCTTCTTTGCACTGATTCCAATTTTGCTTGGGCTTTTACGAAAAAGGGCGACCAATTGGACGGGATATTCCAAGTGTGGGCCCAACCAAAGGGCGTGTATAAAATTTTGGGGTTTCTTTCGGAGTTTTGTGTTCAAAAATTTCGTTTAATAAAACCAACTCATTTCGCCTTTTTCTGGCACTAGGCAAAGCGCCCGGGGTTTTAAGATCTTACTGATGAGACACCCAAAACCTTTTTTTGCTGTACTTCATTAACTTTATTTGGGTTTGATGTTAATTTGAGTATCGTTGCCTATATCATTTTTACATTTTCGGGGTTGAATTTTTTAAAAGCCTTTACCTCCCTCTATGTTTTTCGAGGTCCTTTTTAAAGGTTCGCATTTTCCTAGTATATGCTTTTCCGCCTAATTTGGGGTCGTCTTCAAATTTCGTATTTTAGATACAATCCGCATCCAAACGTTGATATAATCAGAAAAAGTGGGCCCAAGCCGCCCGGGGGCACCCCCCCTAGTAAAATCTAACCAAACAGATGTTTCACCATTTTTTACTACCCCCTTTTTTTTACGATTTTTAAAGCCTCGCCAATCCATGAACTGTTGCTCTCCCAAACCCGTGCCCTTTCTTGGCAAAGTCGCTTTGGGAACTGTATCGAAAGGGTTTCTAAAAACAAGGGATATTTACTCCGAGGGGTTTTTTGCTCCCTTTTTAATAAAAGACATTAAAAAAAACCATAGGTTTGTTAACGGATCTCTTATTTCGAAATCCATGCTGCGAGTTTAATATTTAGTTATTTTCACGGAAAAGACCCCTTTTTATCCCCAAAATTTTTTTTTAAATAGTTTTTAAAATCACAGACGTTTGCTAATTTGGGGGTAAATTTCTTCGAGGCTCTACTCCCTTTCTTTAATTGGTGTCATTAGCAATTTCCCATCTAGGAACATTTTTGTCCATTGTGTTTTTTAAGGTAATCTTTTTGGGAAGCGAAAATTTACTGTGACATTTTTTTCGAATAATCGCGGCGAAATTTCGTCCCCCCCCACGGGTTTTGCTGGGTCAAGTTTCTGCAAAAACTTTGAACTTCGTCTACTGTTTCTCTCCTATTTCCAATCTATCCTTTCGGTCCCGCATCATTTTTATGGTTCTGGTAAAGGGCTTCGTCTTTTTTTAATAAAAACCGCATTAAGTAAAACATTAGTACACTGCCATGCCTTATTATCATTTACCAAAAATTTTTTTTTTACTTTTCAGTGGCCCAAAACAGTTTTGGGGGTTTTTTTTTACTTCGAACGTATTTAAAAAACCTTTTTCCCCGGGTTTGATTTGGATTCCTTTGCAATTTTTTCTTCAAATCGCCTTTTTAGTCTTAAATTTCCCTTTTTCAAAGTCGTTTTACGTCATTTATTTTTCTTATCGCCGTCCGCATTTTTATCGCTTGTAACTTTATACCTCGGCGCTTTTTCTGCCAATGATTTGTTGAAACTCATTAGTCACCCACTGGTTTTTTTGTTATTCAAAAGTTTTCCTACCATGGGGAAAATGTTTTTTCAACCCCTCGGGGTTTATTTGTGAATACATTACCAAATTTTTTCCCCCTTATTACCCTTTATAGGTCAACCGGAGGGGGGGAGGGAGGAGAGGGGGGGAGGGGAGGGGAGGAGGGGAGGAGGAGAAATAAGGAAGAAAAAAAATTAGAAAAATTTAAAGATTTCAAATATAAATCATATTCGTTTCACTTTGGGAGGAAAATTTGTTTTGAGCGAGAAAGAAGAGGAGAGAAGAAGAGAAAAGAGAAGAAGGAGAAAAATATTTACAAAGTACAACCCCCCGCTTTTCCAATGTATCACCCAAGTTAGGTTTGAGTCATCGCGGTATTATAATTCTAGACCGGCTTTGGCCACACACCCCCCACACACCACACCCAACACAACACACCCCCAACACCCCCACCACACACACACACACACCACACAACAAAAACACACACCCCCACATACACCACACACACACACCCAAAACACACAACACACAACACCCACCACACACACACACACCACAACATTACACACAGTGATACCCCGAAATCACCACCGGGTAAAAACAAATTTAGTGAGGGTACGAAAGGGGGACCAAAAATGAAGGTCCCCGGGTTTGGGCGCATCAGGTCTCAGTGTGGGAAGCCGTGCCCCTAAGTCTCTCAGGGTACGATAGGGTACGGCAGGGTACGGTAGGGTGCGGCAGGTTCACGGGAGGACAACATGCTTACAGGACAAAGAGGTTAGACAGAAGGAGGAGGGAGAGGACAAAGACTGATAGAGGAAGATATATCTGAAAGGAATGAAATATAGTAACTAATGAGAAGCAACTGGTGATAATTGAAGTGAATAATGTTTATGAATTAAGACGAAATGATGCATAATATAGAGAAATAAAGGGTGAGGAATGATAATAATGTTGATAATAAGACTTAGTATGAGTGTAAAAATATGTTCTCAACTTAAATTCGACTGAGAACTATAATTCACATTTATGGCGCAATAAAGAATGGTGACAAAAACATAAATAATACGTTAAGTAGTCAGGTGGAATGTCAGGTAAATACGAAGAAGATACGCAGCAAACGCGGGGAAACACTCGTGACAAAAAGGATAGGAATGAGAAAAGAAGATGGTTACAGAAAGAAGACAAAGAAGATGGTTACAGAAAGAAGACAAAGAAGACAGAAAGAAGACAAAGAAGATGGTTACAGAAAGAAGACAAAGAAGACAGAAAGAAGACAAAGAAGATGGTTACAGAAAGAAGACAAACAAGATGGTTACAGAAAGAAGACAAACAAGATGGTTACAGAAAGAAGACAAACAAGATGGTTACAGAAAGAAGACAAACAAGATGGTTACAGAAAGAAGACAAAGAAGACAGAAAGAAGACAAAGAAGATGGTTACAGAAAGAAGACAAACAAGATGGTTACAGAAAGAAGACAAACAAGATGGTTACAGAAAGAAGACAAACAAGATGGTTACAGAAAGAAGACAAAGAAGACAGAAAGAAGACAAAGAAGATGGTTACAGAAAGAAGACAAACAAGATGGTTACAGAAAGAAGACAAAAAATATAAAATGACATCAATATTAAAACCTTGACTCTTGAAGATAATCACGAATGAGAGAAAAAAAGTGACAGAGATGATGAGAGTAAACAGAAATAAGACAAAAAGTATAAATGACAATTAAAACCTTGACTTTGAAGATGATCCCGAGAGAAAAAAAATGACAAAAACAATGCGAGTAAAAATCAACGAAAAAATATATATGAGAGTAGCAAAGTCAAATATTTATCCATAATATGCAAGAGGAATACTTAAGGAAAATAAAAATCTACATTCCCGAGTATATGGAAAACGATATTACGAGAGAGGGAATCTTTAGTGGATGAGGGAAGGGAACGGGATGATTTGCGAGCAAGAAAATCGTGATTAAATATTGGTAATGCATTTGGGAGGAGGAGGGGGAGGAGGAGGAGGAGGAGGAGGAGGAGGAGGAGGAGGGGGGGAGGGAGGAGGAGGAGGAGGAGGAGGAGGAGGAGGAGGAGGAGGTACAAAGACAACTTGGCATCCGTAAATATGGAAAATTAGAAGTGTTCTGTAATACTCCTCTCAGTTATGTGTATCAGATGAGAGAGTGAGTGATTAAGTGAGTGAGTGAGTTAGGGAGTGATGAGAGAGGAAGGGAATAAGTGAGTTAGAGAATGAGTGAGTGAAAGAGTGAGAGAGTAAGGGAGAGAGTGAGTGAGTGAGTGAGGGAGGAAGAAAAGGAGGGAGGAGAGATAGGGAATAAGGTGAAGGCCTCGTAGCAACACCCTCAACACCATAACTCTAAACCATAACGTCAGTGGCAGCCAGGTGATGTCGTCCTTCTACGGGCATGACGAATGGACACAGAAGATCGACCACCTGAAGCTCTCCTACCATTATAGCCACTCTATCCTCTTCCTACTACTATAAACACTCTATCCTCCTCCTCTTCCTACCACTATAAACACTATCCTCCTCTCTTCCTACCACTATAACCACTCTATCTTCTTCTTACCATAACCACTCTATCCTCCTCCTCTTCCTTTCTTCCTACCGTCTTTCTTTCTATTATTCCTACTCTTATTCCTTCTCTACTATTCCTACTACTATAACCTCTTCCTACCACTATAGCCACTCTATCCTCCTCCTCCTCCTGACGCTGCCGGACGCGCTGACGGAGGCAAAATCCAAACAAATCCTAGGGCGCGAATCCGCAGTGGCGATAATGGAGTGGCCTGTTCACGTGACTTTGATGGATGCGCTCCGGGATTTACCAGCGAGAAGGGATACATTTGTCCCACAACATGATGCTTCTTTGTCTCTGTTGGGATGAGGTTGCTGTGTGTGTGTGTGTGTGTGTGTGTGTGTGTGTGTGTGTGTGTGTGTGTGTGTGTGTGTGTGTGTGTGTGTGTGTGTGTGTGTGTGTGTGTGTGTGTGTGTGTGTGTGTGTGTGTGACCTGCCTGACCTGCAAGAACACAGATAGGTTAGTTACGTCCTGAGAGTGGAATGTAGATGTTGAAAAATTAATTACGAAGGGGGAGAAAGGGATGCTGTCTATATAGTTGCAGTTGTGTGTGTGTGTGTGTGTGTGTGTGTGTGTGTGTGTGCGTGTGTGTGTGTGTGTGTGTGTGTGTGTGTGTGTGTGTGTGTGTGTGTGTGTGTGTGTGTGTGTGTGTGTGTGTGTGTGTATGTGTGTGTGTGTGTCTACTTGATGGATGTCACGGATCCCTCCACTGATTATTCCACTTTTCTACTGAGATTCAATTCTATTTCAATCGCTACTTTGATTGACGTCATTTTTCTTCATATTTTACATATTCTTCTTTCCCCTGTATCTATCTTTGTCTTCTTCAAGTTATATATGTTCATCGATAACAATATTTCTTCATGGTTTCTCGACTTTGGTTTGCCCTATTTTTCTTCTTATTCATATTCCTCCTCATCTGCATCATGTCTTCATTATACATTTGAAGAAAAAAATTATATCATTTTCGATTAATATATATTTTTCTATTTTCCATATTGCATTCTCCTCGTACATAATATTATCAACAAATGTGAATTCCAGCTTTTGATTTCCTCGTCAATGTTCCTTTTATTATTTGCACCCAGGTTTTAATATCATACAATTGTCGCGGTTTTAATATAATTTCTTGTATTATGATTTTACTCTGACTTTACAGCGCTGCGTCCCCTTTGCCTCTTCCTGTTTTCCTTTACTTTTAAACAACACAGAAAATATGCAAATAACAATCTTTAGGAAACGAGAAAAGGAAGTGTGTGTGTGTGTGTGTGTGTGTGTGTGTGTGTGTGTGTGTGTGTGTGTGTGTGTGTGTGTGTGTGTGTGTGTGTGTGTGTTGACAGTCAAGTAATCCCTTAAGGGCACCTATAAACTTCTAACATATTTGGTGATGAGAAACTTGCAACAGATAAGGCCGAAGACGTTATATTAGGCAAGGATGTGGAGTGAAACAGGGGAGTGTTGAGTGAAACAAGGGAGTGTTGAGTGAAACAAGGGAGTGTGGAGTGAAACAAGGGAGTGTGGAGTGAAACAAGGGAGTGTGGAGTGAAACAGGGTGGGAGTGAAACAAGGGAGTGTTGAGTGAAAACAAGGGAGTGTTGAGTGAAACAAGGGAGTGTTGAGTGAAACAAGGAGTGTTGAGTGAAATGAACAAGGGAGTGTTGAGTGAAACAAGGGAGTGTTGAGTGAAACAAGGGAGTGTTGAGTGAAACAAGGGAGTGTTGAGTGAAACAAGGGAGTGTTGAGTGAAACAGGGGAGTGTTGAGTGAAACAAGGGAGTGTTGAGTGAAACAAGGGAGTGTGGAGTGAAACAAGGGAGTGTGGAGTGAAACAAGGGAGTGTGAGTGAAACAAGGGAGTGTTGAGTGAAACAAGGGAGTGTTGAGTGAAACAAGGGAGTGTTGAGTGAAACAAGGGAGTGTTGAGTGAAACAAGGGAGTGTTGAGTGAAACAGGGGAGTGTTGAGTGAAACAGGGGAGTGTGGAGTGAAACAGGAGTGTGGGATGAGCCGGAGTGACGCAACAACAAAGCATCTAAACTACTCCATGTAACTGCTGACGTAATTAATTAATGCATCTTCACTCTTTTGACTCTAACAATCTTCACGACCTTTCTTACCCTCATTATCATCAATCATCATCATCATCATCATATAACAACAGGGCACTATTTATATTTTCTTTGTTCTTTATGTAATATTTTGTGGCGTGGGATGCAAGGCAGGTGGAAGGAGCGATGGGGAAGTGGAGGAGGGAAGGCCAGATGGTGGACGAAAGGAGTGTGGATATTTATTAGTGGAAGGGAGAGTGGGAGGGAGTGGGAGGAGAGGATGGCTTACTTGTGGGTGGATGAGGAGGAGGAGGAGGAGGAGGAGGAGGAGGAGGAGGAGGAGGTAAGATACATATATGATTAGTGGTTCTGTTAAATTCATGCATGTGTGTGTGTGTGTGTGTGTGTGTGTGTGCGTGTGCGTGTGTGTGTGCGTGTGTGCGTGTGTGTGTGTGTGTGTGTTACGTGAGGTAGCATGTGTCTGTGCCTGCAGTAGCATAAATGTGTATTTGTACAGATTGTAAACACCTCAAACCTCGTTTTCATTAAGTTAAACGCGCCCCTTAACGTTCATGTTTAAGTGCATTTTCATCCCACTTCTGTTTGCCTTTCATTAGTGTGTTAAATAAGGCATCTGTTTTTAATGCAATAAGAGCATAGGGGGGATTCAGCTGGCGTATAGGAGGAGGAGGAGGAGGAGGAGGAGGAGGAGGAGGACGAGGAGGAGGAGGAGGACGAGGAGGAGGAGGAGGAGGAATGAAGAAACGAGGGAAGGAAGCAAAAACAGAGGAGAGAGGGTACGAACAAGAGAGAGAGAGAGAGAGAGGAGAGAGAGAGAGAGAGAGAGAGAGAGAGAGAGAGAGAGAGAGATTGTTGAAGGGTTCGCGGTGAGGGTGTGGGATGAGAGGGAGAGAGGGCAGCACGCATAAGAATGAGTGGGATGGGGTTGAGAAAAAGAGATGGAATGCGCTTGGGTGCGAGGGATGGAGTTAAAAAGGAAATGTGCTGAAGATTTCCCGTGGGTGAGTGAGTGTGGGTGAGTGAGTGTGGGTGAGTGAGTATGGGTGGTGAGTGTGGGCGAGTGAGTGTGGGTGCAATGTGAGTGAGTTGGTGAGTGCGTAGGGTGAGTAGGATGGATGGTAAAGATATGATAGGTTGCGTTACACATACGCACACACACACAGAGAGAGATAGATAGAGAGAGAGAGAGAGAGAGAGAGAGAGAGAGAGAGAGAGAGAGAGAGAGAGAGAGAGAGAGAGAGAGAGAGAGAGAGAGAGAAAGGATATTTAAACAGTGTGCATGTAATACGAACAAAGAAAAAAAAAACAGGATAGCATGCGAAACACAAGATAATGAAGGGAGCAAGAAAAGAATACTACGTCTTCCCTATACTCACAAAAATGGCATGACATACAACATACATGACATACAACATACATGACATGAAGCATATTACATTTATATTTAACAAGCTTATCTTAGGGGATGGAGAAGAATAGTATGTGGGTTTACTGGGAGGTACTGGAAGCAGATTTAGGGAAGGGTAGGTGCAAGTGGTCAAAGGGTGAGGTGTATTGGTGTGGGAGGGACATGAAAGGGGGACCTCACAGCGGCGGCCGAGTCACAAACTTGACGTGTGTGAGACGTGTTCCAGATGATCTCACGCCACGAACTCCATCTGAGGTTATGGGAGGGAATATGGAGGATAGGATGATGGTGGCTTGGGTAGAATTGGAAGAGAACGGACGAAAAATGGGGAATGTAAATATTAAGGCTAGAATTGGAGGCGAATGGACGAAAAACGTGGAATTGAAATATTGTAGCCGAAAATGTATGCGGAATGTGAGTTAAAATATAAAGTGAAGCTCAGTTTGTATTGAGTATAGTCACCTGTGCAAGAGAGAGAGAGAGAGAGAGAGAGAGAGAGAGAGAGAGAGAGAGAGAGAGAGAGAGAGAGAGAGAGAGAGAGAGAGAGAGAGAGAATGATAAGAACAAAAGTTAAGAGAATAAGAAAAAAAAATCAATGGGACTGTGAAAGAAGTGATTGAAGAAAGAAACCGACAAACGAACCCAAAGAGACGGTAATCTATTCAAAGGGAAAGAGACGGTGTTATCATTTGTGACAAGATGAACGTCACCCTTCCGTCACCAAGATGACTTGAGTGAAGCAGACCAAGAGCCACTACAAGGCGAGGGTGGAGCATCACAAGCAACAAAGACAAGCCAGATATACAAAATAGTTCTCTCTCTCTCTCTCTCTCTCTCTCTCTCTCTCTCTCTCTCTCTCTCTCTCTCTCTCTCTCTCTCTCTCTCTCTCTCTCTCTCTCTCTCTCATAATTCCTCTTCAATAATCTCTCTTTTTCTCTCTCTGTCTGTCTCTCTTTCTCTCTCACACACAATTCCTCTTCAATTATCTCTCTCTCTCTCTCTCTCTCTCTCTCTCTCTCTCTCTCTCTCTCTCTTCTCTCTCTCTCTCTCTCTCCTCTCTCTCTCTCTCTCTCTCTCTCTCTCTCTCTCTCTCTCTCTCTCTCTCTCTCTCTCTCTCTCTCTCTCTCTCTCTCTCTCTCTCTCTCAATATCCTTTACATAATTCTACTTATTGACCAGTTTATCGTAATATCTTTTTATAAATTTTCTATAACACGTAATATTTTCCTACTATCGTCGATTCTTCTTTCATCATATTATAATTCTTCTGTTTCTTAACCAAGCGTCTAACTTAACATCTATTTCTTCATTGTCAGAATATTCTACGTATTTCCTTATTTTTTATATTCCTCTCCTATACTTCTTCTTCATTTAATAACCTTCAAATATTTCTATTTTATATATAAATTGAATCCCTCAGTTATAAGACTTTCTCTCTTCCTTTTCCTATTCCTCTGCCTCAGTCTCCGTTCCTCTCTCCCTTAACCTCCACCTCTCCCCTCCCCTGTCACCCTGCCACCCTCTCTCCTCCCCTGTCGTCCTCCCTTCCTCTCCCCTTACCCCCACCTCTCCCCTCCCCTGTCGCCCTCCCACCCTCTCTCCTCCCTTGTCACCCACCCTCCCACCCTGCCTACTCACTCTGCCAGATTTATCCCCTCCCCAGCCTCTCACATAATGTCTGCGCAGATAAAACGTCGAGACAACGCATACTAAAGCCTCATAAATCCGAACCTCACTAAAGGACTGAGACAAGGCCAGATTTCGCGTCGTCTTGCCCGTCGCGTCTCTTGGCCGGGAAGGTGGAGGCAGGTGGAGGCAGGTGTGGCGTAAGAGAGGTGGAAGCACTTAAGTGGATGTGGTGGGTGGGAGTGCGTTAGTGGTTGGGATATGGGTGCGGTAGGACATTAGATAAAGTGGTAGATAGGAAAGTGGGTGTTGCGGTAATGTGGATATGATAGGATTGTTGATGTAGTGG
>JACEEZ010002988.1:135000-137500 GCA_016584305.1 Chionoecetes opilio
TATCCCTCAAGGACAAGGGTTGAGGCAGGTCTGGAGTGCTGGCATGATGGTGGGTGTTGCTGTGTTGGCAACTAGATGTCATGGTGATAACGTCACTCCTCCTCCTCCTCCTCCTCCTCCTCCTCCTCCTCCTCCTCTACCTCTTCTTCATCCTCCTCCTCCTCCTCCTCGTCTGCCTAGGAACTAACAGCCACTAAATTATATACTCTACACACAAGGACTCATATGTTCATTACTGCAGTTTAGGCTCCGTTAAAGTGCAAAGAAAGGAACAAAGTGAGTCCACGTTAGTACCTCAAAGCGTGGACTCGAGTCAGATATCTGTGGGGACGAAAAAGCCTCTGCCGTGCACCGGGGGTCCCTCAAGATACTCCCCCAACATATATATATTTTCCCGAGGCGCAGAGTTGTAATCATTATGGTAAAAAATGACACTTTACGGCGACAGCAGCTCATAAAAAGGTGAGAAATTGTGCACATTATTTTTGAGTGGCGACGGGCCAATACCGAGGCGAGTCAATTGCCTTTTAACGAACCTCAGACTCGAGTTCTTTGTTGTTTGCAAAAATAGTTTTTGGGACACTCCAGAGTCCTCGTTTTGATGGAAATCAGTTTTGAGGCTGTATGTGAATCATGACTAATTTTTTATTTCTTTTCTGCATATAAGCTCGCATTTCACAGACACCTTTTTCATAGTGGCTATGATTTAGGTACGGATAAGTTTGCAGACTGTTAAGAAAAAAAAAAACTTTTCTCACGGGGTAAATTCTTAAGAACATAAGAAAATAAGGAAGCTACAAGAGGCCGTCAGACCTATACGTGGTAGTTCCTGTAAATTCACCGCATTATATCGCGTCATACAGGCAACCTTTGTCAGGCGTAACTATCTGCGACGGTCCATCACCAGTCCATATCAGAGGGTCACCTTCCGTCAGGTCAAGGGTCAACCACCTCATACCTCAGCCTGGCGTGCACGAGCGACTGCTTGATATTAAACTATTTTTTATTCAAGTCTTACACAACGAAAAGAAAGAAATCAGCTGAATTCTTATGGTTGAACCTCTTGCCCTCCCATAATCTCCCTCTGTTGTATTATTTCATCTGCAAATGTTCCCGGTGCGGCGAGAGGCAACATGCGAGCACACACAAGCTTACATTATTATACACCCCTTGCTGTTCGGAACCCAGGGCTGAGGGGTGTGGGGAAACGTAGCCGCAGAAGGACCCCCCACACCCCCCCCCCCCCCCACACACACACACACACGCACACGCACACGCACACGCACACACACACACACACACACACCGGCTACTGGCTTCCCTGTGGTGGTGCGACGCTTAGAAGATACTGAAGTGAAGTGACGCTGTTAGTGAGGTCGTCGTAACCTTGGTAGACGCGCACACTAAACGGCTACCGATATTTGGGGTCTCGTCTCCGTCTTGCCTTACCCTCCTCTTTATGCCTTGAATTTATGCTACTATATTTTTGCATCGTATTTGAAATTATAAGTAAGTTTTGCATTATTCAAGAAACACCGTCAATTTAGAATGCAACACACATTATATAAGTAAAATATACATATATACATACATATACGTATAATGACAGCAAAGGCGTCACTTGGATATAGCTTAATAAATGGTCATCTTTATAAAAAACACACCCGTTAGGTAATACTCTATACAGGTGTGAGAAGCCTTTAGTATGAGGGATAAGGCTCCGCTCACACCAGACACTGCTTGGGACACCGAGCTCATTCAGGCATCTCGTAAGCCTCTGAATGTACCTCGGGTCACGCGGCAATGATCGGCGGCCTCGAGGTGTAGCTCCAGTAGGTCGTTCGGGCATTTGGAGTCTGACAAAAAGTCCTAAAATTGTGAACAAAATAACATATTCACAAAAAAACTGTAGCTTGTGTGTGTGTGTGTGTGTGCGTGTGTATGTGTGTGTGTGTGATAATAAACCCGTTGTCTGTTGCTCTTCATGGTATGTCCCTATTGCCCTGCTTCAAGCCCCCCCTACCCCCTGCATCATTATAGAAGGCCTGAGGGATTGATAGAAAGAGAGAAGGATGGAAGGAAGGAGAAGATCAGCAACGTTCACTAGGGACCAGAATGAGGAAGAGAGTGCGGCTTACCATGAGCAATGCACGTACTTCCTCCTACGGTGCCGTTACCATGCTGACTATAATACTAGTGAGTCAACATGTTGCGCATTACTGAACACTGCGCTGTGAACGAAAGACGGGGAAAAGGAAAGCCAAAAATCAACTTCAGTGAGCCTACCGAGGGAAGCCATTGGTAACGAAAGGGAAAGAAACAGGCATGAGTGTGAACAAAATGAAAAACAAAACAGGTTCGGTGGGATGTTGTGACCTTCACCTACGTATCTCGAACACCCGGACATACCTGAGGGGTGACCGCAACAAGATGACGTCAGCCTCCCCTCCACTGCCCTCTACAACCCCCCTCCCCCTACCGCACCACCCGCATCCCTATT
>JACEEZ010002988.1:145000-155000 GCA_016584305.1 Chionoecetes opilio
TGGATCTTCACACTAAATACAAACCGCTTCCAATCTTCTGTTTGTTTACGTCTGACCTAATCAATTTCAACGACTGTATAGTTAAGCAAATAACATCATTCCATGTGTAGTCCTATGTATATGTGCATGTTTGAACTCTAGTACATAGAGTTGACAAACAGAAAAAAATATTGTTACACATTTACACATTTAAATCAATAAAAGCGTTTCTTTCATTATTCATGAAGTGAAGGTTTTCCTTGACTATTGAAGGATTTCAACAGTAGTGGCGTGATACAACACTGAGGCGCTAATTACTGTATTTTTGGCTGTGACCATTCCTCGCATGAGTTGTTCAGTTCAGTTACTGGAAAGAAAATAATGCAACATAAACAAGAGCTTGCAAGTATCCTAATGCACATGGAAGAGAAAAACATTATAAAAAGTTTAAAGTTATTGCTACATTCAAGAGTTTTACGTTACATTTTAAGGGAGTTCAACACGTCTTCAAACGTGGAAAGCTACAGCAAGTGTGAACTAATGTAATGAGGTAAAATCTTGCCAAGGATACGTTCTCCTTTTTAAAAAATCATATCTACACAGAGATTACTCATACATGAAAGAATGCTGGAAAAAAAGTGTATATTGAAGTCATAAGAATTAACCAGTGAAGCTGCAAACAGTACGAAAGAGTACAAAATATATAAATGTTTCATCAATAGGTCGGCTTTAATAGTTGCGCTCTAAGTTATATAGTCATGTAGATTGCCTGCAATGTCGATAGATTAACTAGTAACCCTGAAACCTGCCCCTTCTGTCTGCCCGGCACTCGCGGCGCCCTCGTGCTTGGAGTGGCAAGAGGAAGCTATAGGCAAAGTAACTAATACCTATAATAATAATACCTATATATAAATTAATAAGTAAATAATAAATAGGGATTAGACTTGCATAGATAGATAGATAGATAGGTATTAGATTATACTTGGGTTATTGGTACGTCAATTATCCCTCGGCCACGGTCGTCCTGTATCCCTTTGGCGCCGCTTCTGACGCGGTTCACGCCACGTTCCCTTGGGTGATAACTGATGCTCGGGTTTTATGAAATATATTTATTATGCAGATACTCACTAACATTCGCATATTCTGATTCGCTGCAAAGCATGTCACTATCTTGTATGCATAAACTATTACGCTGCGCAATGCAAAAATACATATAACATATACAGAATGTTCTCTAAACACACACACACACACACACACACACACACACACATACACACACACACACACACACACACACACACACACACACACACACACACACACACACACACACACACACACACACTCTCACACTCACACTCACACACAAGTGGTGTAAGAGCATGAATGTAAAAGTAAAAAAATAACGGCACACTTAAATACAACACTAACTGCAACTCAAGTGCAACACAGTCATTTGTTCACTGTAATGAATCCGTCAATTACAAGTTTATTAGATGTAAGGGACATGTTCATAAAACTCATTGTGGAGAATGAATTTTCATTCTGCATTTTCGGATCTGAAATTTTAGAAGTGAGAAGAAACAATAATGTCGCCGTCTTTCAGACATGCAAATGGCTGTACAGTGTGCACGGTCGCCTTGACTTTAGTGTAGATTCAGTTTTAGTTGAGTAACATTTTTTTTCCTTTTTTGCAGAACTGCTACGAGATGGATCGCTACCTGAAGGACGAGCCTCGGGTAAAAGGAGGGAGGAAGCTTGGTAACTGCGACATCGACGCTTTCTACGAAGAGTTCACTCATGACTCTCAAGCACAACCAGTGCGCTTCTACACCAAGCTGGGGCGGCCCATCAAGGGCAGCCGCAGCTCTCGCTTTCTTGTGAAGGTCAAACCAGAGATTCTCAGCGCAGAATTCAACATCAAGCAAGAACATTACGACCGCGACAGCTGCGACAAGATAGACCACCTCTGCAACGATGTCACTGTCAAAGACGAACCATTGGAGGACCTCGATGACCCATTGAGTCAAGATGACCTGTGCGGCTCAGAGCGATCGCTCGATTCCGTGTCAGTGTCCTCTTCTTCCTCTGCTTCCTCCTTAGCCTCCTTGGAAGGCGACCTAGATGCCCCCAGCAGCGTGGGTACCCAAAGTCCCACTCGCGGTCGGTCACTGGTCTCTTGGGCGTCCTCAGAAGACATGGCGACGGACGCGCGACTTGAAGCCGGTGCGCGGCGCTCGTCAAGCACGTCGTTCTTCGGCGCGGCGAAGCTCCTGGCTGCTAAGTCAGCCCCTAACATAGCCACCTTGACGCCACCCTCCTCCCCGGAGACGTCGCCAACCGCCCACACACCCACGCTCCTAAAGGTTCACGCCCGCTCACAAGTGCCAAAGTATATCTCCTTCACCACATCCTTGCCCCTCAAGACCAGTAACAACAACAGCAGCAGTAATCTAACAATGGGCGTTCGAGGCATGGTGGGCGTCCATCCGCGGGCGGCAGACACCTCCCCGGACGCTAAACGCCGGGTGCATAAATGTCTCTTCCCCGGGTGTAAGAAAGTCTATACCAAGTCCTCGCACCTTAAGGCCCATCAGCGTACACACACCGGTAAGTCCTGTCTATTTAATGTCTCATATGGTCCTAATTGTGTTTGTATTGTACTAATTCGGCGGCATTCCACGGCTTTCTATATTTTGTCTACCCCACCGGTGGGCCATGATATTGTCTGTTTCAGATATTTTCTTTTTATCTTTTCATTGATTCTATCTTATCTTCCCTAGATAAAATAAAAGCATAACATAAGCAGTACAATATACATTATGGATAGCTTTACATAACTCAATAGATGATTGCCACTATAAATGTTGCATTAATAGCAAAATAGTGACAATAAAACAATGTCGACGAGCCATGAACAATTTGAGTATCTGGTATTCTTTCACACACGTTTGCAATTCCTTCCCACAAATATGATACAAATGAATCATCCGGCTCTTTCCAACATTCACGTTCTCAAGAGGGGTATGAACAGCGACGAGGAATCTTTTCCGCGTGGATGAAAAGCCTATGTTTATTCCCAGCTGTTTGTGAAATCAGTTTTCCCTGCTCACTCGCCAGGCAAAAATCTCTTCACAGTAAAGAGAGGGACAGACGATTCATTTTACGTAGCAGCATCAGGAAGAGTCAGTCCCCTCGCACTGGCCGGAACAGCCGACATCCCGGCCAGGTTGTGATTCCGGTATGGATCCAAAATGAGATAAATTTCCATTATTCTGTCAGCTTGGCAATCCCGTGCGTGCCTGGAATGGGATTACTTGATTCCAGCCTCCTTGATTATCATTATTAATGTGTTTGATGCGTTTGTTAAAGTATTGCTACCATTACCATGAGGAGCCTTTACCGTGCATTCCCTTCCCAAGCTCGCCAACTCCAGCGTCTCCCTCTAAGTTACCATTATTGCCTCATCCTGAATCGAAGTCTTGGAGTTTAAGGGCCTCGCCGGCAACTTAAGTGGTTCAGAAGCATGTAAGTCCTCTGGATCTCCTTTCCAGATTCCTCCCAAGGACCGACTAGCAGCAACCCTCCGCCCCTATACCCTAATTAGACGACCTTTGGTGGTGGCAGGCCCCGTCGTGTGCCATTCCCCTCCCCTCCTCCGCGCGGGTCCTGGAGTGAGGGAGATGAGTTGTGGCGGACACGAAACTAACGGTCTGGAAAATTAGTCTGCTTGTCAGGGGGTCTCAAGGCTGTTGGAACCCGTCTTGTTTTTGGCCCATCCAGTTTTGGAATTTTTCCCTGCGTCTTCGGAGCAGCCCAGGAACCTCATTAAATTACCGGGTGCAGCGTGCGAGCCATAAGTTACTGTCGCCGCGTTCACTAGCTTGGCGTTCCTGTTCACTGTTTTAGCCTCACTCAGGACGGCAGTAAAGAACGGCTTCAAAAATTACCCTGAACGACATGCGCTTCATGCTGGACGACACCATAAAATAATCATGATGAACGCTGCAGCTATTTTGGCCCGAGGCGAAAAACGTGCCTGGAGCGCCGTGTGCGAGGCTCTTGTTATCGACGGAACCCAAACTAATTTCACCACATTTTTACACTTTCGAGTTTGGATTATTGAGGGTTATTGCCAGATCAGGGAGTAATTACCAAACGTCTTGGGGTTTTCAATTGGTAAATACAATTAGCGTTCCTACTGACAGCCTCGATAAAGCCTACAATGGCGATCTAAGTTCAGATTATAACAACTTCATCGATCCGCTACGTTCATCTAATCGCAGGTCTGTCTTTCATGGTACTTACGACGGTAATTAGGGAACAGAGGGACTGCTGGTATAACACACATTATCGCGGTAAGTGCCTCTCTACTGCACCAGACGGCAAGGGTGAGCTGGGGCCTTCCTGGACGGGGTATTAGCAGCCTTATGGTCGGAAACCGGAAAGAGCAAAATCCTCCTTCCGCTCGGACAATTGCCTATCAATTCAAGAGGTGACCTAATTTTTGCTCGCTTGGCCAAAGACTTTCGGGCTTGAATTGATGTTCCTCTGTAATGGTATTATGTTGGAAACTTGTATCAGAGTGGAATTTTTTTGGGCCCCGAGCTGCGCCCCTGCGGTCGTATATTGCCTTCCTACACCCATACCTTAGGGGACAGTTTAGTAATTTTCCCCCAAGTGGCTATTACGTGGTGACTTTGTAGTTCTCTGCACGGCTCAGCTAACCAACGAGGTCTTGCATATGTTGGCTTATGTTTTTGTTTTTCAGAATTTGGGTAATCTTTATAACATACTTAGGAAGACAGTACACATTCTCAAGACAAAAATATGGAAATGGAACGAGAAATTTGAAAGCTTCAAATTGTAATCAATAGCTATTCCATACTGAGGAGGATGTGTAACGGTGGTGGTGGTGGAGCTATTTCCGAAAAAAATAACGGCTGGCGATCGCGAGTCTAGGCTAATGATCAGGACCATGGGTGAATTACACCCCCCCCCACACACACGCACACACACACACGAACACGCACACGCACACACACACACACACACACACACACACACACACACACACATACCTTAACTGACCGACCACCGGCAAAGGTTGGGACGATTGATCGTTGCCGCTGGAGTCAAGTGTTTTAGTGTTCATCACAATGTCTCCTCATCGGCCATTTATTGTTGGTGCGTTACCGTCTTGTGGCCCGCGGCGCGCGAGCCCCCGAGGGATGCGGGAGACGAAGTGCCTCTGAAAAGCTAAATTAACTTCACCGTGAAATGGGTGATCCACGACCGGCTCTATTTTACCGCCTGAAGCCCGGGAGTCCCATCTATTACCGTGAAGTCTGCTGCTGTTGTTGTTGTTGTTGTTGCTGCTGCTGCTGCTGCAGAAGCCGCCGCCCCCGTATTACTGCTTTTGCCATCATCACGACTTAACACCATGCTTTGCTGTGTTTAACGAAAAAAAATGTTTAACTCGCAAAGGTCTGTTTTACTCGTCATCGTCATGTGGTTTCCTTGCCCACTTCACAATTTTCCGATGCATCTATCTTAACAAATCTTGCTTGAAACTGTAATAAGCTAAGCCATTAAGAAAATCCTCACAACCGTCCACGCTTGTCAGCACACGTGCACTTACGCACAAACTAACACACACACACACACACACACACACACACACACACACACACACACACACACACACACACACACACACACACACACACACACACACACACACACACACACACACACACACACACACACACACACACACACACACACACACACATACACACATGAAAAAACCCATTACCAAACACCCGAAAACAACCACAATCACTTGAAGCGGACATCTTGGATTCTTTTGAGGCAAGTCTAGACCCCGTCATGCTAATTAGGAGCTATTACGCGGACTCGTGTTGTTCAAAAGTGAGGTGAGGTAAAGCCGTGTTTGACTTGAGCTCCGCCAAAGAGAGCTTTACATCCCGTATTTGCCTTCCCATTCCTGTGTCTGGGGAAACATCCTTAATTAAGACTTTACATGGGTTACGGTGGGGCAAGGGAAAAAAACGAGCTAAAAAGTGCACGCATAAAATTGAGCAGATGTTGCCTTTACCGACCATGTGTGTGTGTGTGTGTGTGTGTGTGTGTGTGTGTGTGTGTGTGTGTGTGTGTGTGTGTGTGTGTGTGTGTGTGTGTGTGCGTGCGTGCGTGCGTGCGTGCGTGCGTGCGTGCGTGCGTGCGTGCGTGCGTGCGCGTGTGTGTGTTTTAATGAGTGATTGAATGGGCGAGTGCAGGCTTTTGATGCTTGAAAGAAAAGACACTCATTTGAGGCTTAGATTTTAATTACTGCAACAAATAGTCATAACAAAGTAGCACAAACGAGGGAAAAAACTGCTAAAGATACGCAATAGAAACTGAACAAAATAAGACAAAAATTTATGTTTAAGAGTATTTTCGTGAGAGAGAGAGAGAGAGAGAGAGAGAGAGAGAGAGAGAGAGAGAGAGAGAGAGAGAGAGAGAGAGAGAGAGAGAGAGAGAGAGAGAGAGAGAGAGAGAGAGAGAGAAAAAAAAAAAGAGAGAGAGAGTACCCTGGCCTCGGCAAGAGTTTTGGTTAGAGAGGATGAGGAGCGTGATTGGCTGGGGTTTAAGAGAAGGAGGGAAAACTGCTGACTGCACGGGAAGAGAAAAGCTCGATTAGCTGCTGGAAACTTTTCAGAAGTACCACTGCATCCCACTACCTCCCAAAATGACTAAATTATTTGAAAGGTGTTTGTAAGAGAAACAAATATTAATGAAATCAAAGACAAAATATTAGCAATTTTCGGATCATCTCGAAAATATCAAATAAGTGATATATTTTTTTAACGATGATTTAACATTGAAATATTCATGCATCACTATCCATGCAACGAAGAAGGGGTTGGTGAGACAGACGACGTATTAAAAGCAGGGAGTCGGTAAGGTCAGCAGCGGGGCGAGAGGGGCGAGAGGGGAGGATTACCAATACGGCAGTAAAGTAATGCTTGCGTTGACCAGGGTGTCGATAGTCGTAGTGCCCCCGCGCTGTTAGTTACCGCTGAGAGAGAGGCAGAGGGAGGGGCGGCGGGGATTGTGGGGGGTGGGGGGGAGGGAGGAAAGGAGAGACAAATGGAGCGGGTTGCTGTAGGGGTAAAGGAGGAAGGATTGGAGAGGAAGTAGAAACCATTGTAGGAAGGGAGTGTGGTAGTATGTGCAAGGGATGTGGACGACTGGAACTACTAAAGAGTGAGGAAAGGCTGTGGTACAAGAGGGAGATATGATACAGGAGAAAATTAAGGAAGGAAAGGAGGAGGAAGTTAAAGATGTGTCATGAAACCGACAGACGGAGAGCAAAGACTGCCTAAACAATACTCTAATAACGGATAGTATATTTCTCAGCATGAGGTTGAAGCCACAAACTGAGCAAATCTGCAATGACATAACTTTTGCTACATTTGGGCATGAGGAGGTAATTCTTGGACCCGAGGCTGATCAAAAGGGGAGAAGTTGAGGAGGAGTGCGTCAGTGGGCCTCACGGGGGAGCTGCTTTTATGGGGGTCGGGCCTCGTTTCCACACAAGTTTTAATGCCAATTTCACGAACCTGTCTTAGGAGTTGCTCGACTGCCAGGTCGCTGCATTTTCTCCAAATGTATTTTTATACGTTTTTTTTTCTTGTGTTCACTTGTGCGTGATGAGTATTTCGGGGGCGCCGCACCCCCTGTATGTCTGCTGTCCCTGAGGGTGTCAGACGTGGAGAAGGGGATGAAGGGGGTCGGAGGCTGATGAAAAATTGAGGAAGGGAAAAAATCCAAGAGACGCACGATCGTTTGGGGAACCGGAGAGGCGGAAAAAGTTTCAATAGAGTCCCTCAGAGGAGGAGGGAAGGAGATGCCTGGCAGGGGCTTCCCTTGCCAGGCTTTCTACAAGTGTTTACCAGCCGTCCTATCGTGATACTTTCCGACGCTTCGTTAAGAAGAGGAAAGCATCATTTCATCAAAATACCAGAAAAAGTAAAAACTAAACATTAAACAACAAACAAACGTATACTCATCAACTCATCAACCAAAGTTCTTCAGTCCCATTTTACCTCATTATAACTTCTGAAAAAATGATGGTAATAATAACAAACTGATTTGAATATCCAATCATTAACTCACATTAATATTTACCTCATCACCAAAACATCGTCGGCGGGAGGGAACGGAACGCAGCTCAAGGCGAAAAAAATAACTTGTTCTACACAAAATACCGAAATGGAACAGAAAAATGGGAGGCAAAAATGTGTGGATGACTTCTGAACACCTTGGAGAGCGAGATGCAAAGAGAGAATTGATGGGGAAGGCGTGAGAGACGAAGGGAGAGGAAAAATAGGCGGGGATAGAGGCCACCCCTCAAAAAAAAGACTAGGACTATGGAAATGGCGAAGGATAAGGCGAGGGAAGGTGAGGAAGCATATACACGGGAGAGGGACGATAAATAGAGCGTACGAGGCAAGGAGGGGGTGTAAATAAGGGTTCGGGGCGGAAGCGAGAATAAGGGATAAGGAAGGAGAGAAGATATGACACGTGAAACTGTGGAAGGACCGAAAATTACGACGAAATAGTAAATAATCAAGAGAGAGAGAGAGAGAGAGAGAGAGAGAGAGAGAGAGAGAGAGAGAGAGAGTAGGTCGAGTGGTAGCGAAAATATGAAATGAACAGAGAAAAAAAAATGCAAAATGGTAGGATAGAGAGAGAGAGGAGAAGAGAGAAGGAGAGAGAGAGAGAGAGAGAGACGAGGAGGAGAGAGAGAGTGTAAGAGGAAGAGAAGAGTCAGAAGTGGTGGAAGTATGAAGTAACAGAGAAAAAATGCAAGGGACAGAAGGAAGGGATAAAAGCATACAGGAGAAAGACTGAGGTGTAGGGTGTTCTAAGGGAAGGATAGAGGTACAGGGTGTTCTAAGGGAAGGACAGAGGTACAGGGTGTTCTAAGGGAAGGATAGAGGTGTAGGGTGTTCTAGGGGAAGGACAGAGGCGAGTGCAGAGTAGGGGACAGGGAGAGTAAGTTAGGGCATTACTCAGGACGCCCTCAGGACCTCAGGGAACAATATAACGCACGCTACACATTCTGCTTCAAGGACTATGATAAATGAGAGACCTGTCTGACCCCCCTTGCTGCCCGCTCTCACCCTCCCACGATAACCCTTTCTCTCTCTCTCTCTCTCTCTCTCTCTCTCTCTCTCTCTCTCTCTCTCTCTCTCTCTCTCTCTCTCTCTCTCTCTCTCTCTCACGCAATTAACTTCTAACGCTAATTTTCATTCACATTTAATCCTAATTAAGTCTATGCAGCAGAGAATAATATTATTACTTCATCTTAATCTTCTGAAACTTGGACTCAATCTGCTTTTTTTCACTTTTGATGAAATCTCTCACTTAATTGATCTCTTTGAAAAACTGAAATGCTGACCTTACTCATTGTGACAAATAAAATAATAACGCCTCGTAGAAAGCATTGAATGAATAGCAAGATATTATTTTCTTTCGTCCATGCATTAGTTACGCTGCTTGTTATGATCTTTATTTTTGCAGTGAAAGAGACAATCAAGGAGACGAAATTGATGATGTGAAAAATAGTCATCCATCAACGTCTTTCTGAGTATTTGCATCCCTTTGTCAAAGTTAATATCTATGAACACTGCATGAATTTAGATAAGCCTAGATATAAAGCCTAATATATTGCTAAGATACAACCAGATCTAACATCCCACCCGTGTGTGTGTGTGTGTGTGTGTGTGTGTGTGTGTGTGTGTGTGGTGTGTGTGTGTGTGTGTGTGTGCGCTTGCCTTTCCACCGCTAACCACTATACCATATGTATCTTTACGTGGTTCAGTAAAGCTTAATATTTCGTAAAATCACAATATATGATATAATATGATATAAATTCCAACCTTGTCAATATATGTTGGAGAGAATCGAGTTGTAGTATTCCTGCAACTGAATTTTCATCTTGTTT
>JACEEZ010002988.1:160000-172500 GCA_016584305.1 Chionoecetes opilio
TAGGAGATTTGTTTATTCAAAAGGCGCAAATAAAAAGCAATAAACATATGAAGGGTTGGTCACGCTCTTCAATGTTGCAGCTTTATCACACTCACTGACCGCCGTTGTACAGAACTATAATTCACACTCACGGAGGAATGTGGACATACCGCAACTCCCTTCTCAACTCCAACACGCTCTAAATATCTGAACCAATATCATGGTAATAGAAATAATAAAACGATAGTTATAATGACAATAGTTTACAGCTTCATATTTCATATTGGCCTCAGCATGAAAAAATGTACTTTTATGAAACTGATCTGACAGAAGCAACAGCTGAAATTAACTGGCTAATAGCATCGCTTTAAACAATACTCAATGGGTATATGATATCAAAAGTGGACACAGATGAAGATTGTCACATAAAAAAAAAGTTGGGGAAAACCTGTCATTTCCAACACAAATCTCACGGTAGTCAGTAAAAATTGGTGGACAATCTCTTCCTGGAATACATAATTCAACAAGAGAAGTGTAGTAACATGTCGCTGCATATAATTTGTTATATTTGTGAATAGTGATCGAAGAAAATGCCTAATAAAAAATCTGCATCTTTACTGTGTTATCCCCTACACTGCTGCCCTTTACCTTACTTCTTCCCCTCCACAAATTATATAATTTTCACGCGCGAGCAGCCACAAGCCCTTACTATCTAAATTGTACCTGCTTAGCTTTACTTTTTTGAGAGAGAGACAATTCAAATGAGTTTTTCTCACTGGGATTGTCCTTACCCAGTCTCCCTTCGAGGTGACAACTAAAAATAAAAAACTATGCACTAAACAGGCAATAAGAAACAGAGATGCAGCGAGAAATTCCTTTAGTTCGTACATAATATATTTTTGTCTTGTTTTTGGATGATAAATGATATATTTTTACTTAACCATCAGATAAACCTGTATAATATTTTCATAACGTTGACGGGTTTTACGTGAAGGCAGCCGCAAAGATAATGAATAGCCTGCGCGACAGATCTATGTAATAACCAGAAACAAAGGGATCAATAGACAGTGAGAAGCCCGTAAATGCTAATTGGACACACATGGTTAGATCCAATACACCCGGCTAATTATATTATGCCAAACATGATTCATTAATAATATTTTCCTCTAATTAAAGTTATGATCTATCTTTTTATCAAATCTTTAACATTAGTCTATGAACCTATCTATCCAGAGCAACACACACACACACACACACACACACACACACACACACACACACACACACACACACACACACCCACACCACACCACCCACCCACCCACCCACCCCACCCACCCACCCCACCCACCACCACCCACCCACCACACCACAACACACACACAAAAACAAACAAAAATGACAGGACATACAAACACACATGTAAATATCGACATTAGTGTTCCCTTTAGACTTGAGAGAGAGAGAGAGAGAGAGAGAGAGAGAGAGAGAGAGAGAGAGAGAGAGAGAGAGAGAGAGAGAGAGAGAGAGAGAGAAGAGAGAGAGAAGACCGTAAAAGGTCCAAGCGACACTGAGAACAATATGAGTGGAACAAAAAGGCTTGTATGAACAATGGAAGAGAGGGGTGCTGTAAGTGACTAACTGGCACCATTTAACAGCCTAAGTAATTACTTGAACACAACGGGAGAGATGCTCGCTGCCAAGAAGGAGGGAGGGGATGGAGGGAGAGTAGATGAAGGAGAAGAAGGGAGAGAAGCTGGGAGATAGACGATGGGGGCAGATGAGAGGCAAATGAGTGAAGCAGCAAAGAAACAAGAAAGAAATGAGAAGTGAAAGGAGTCGAGGAGGTAAGTGTAAGAAGAGAGAGAGAGAGAGAGAGAGAGAGAGAGAGAGAGAGAGAGAGAGAGAGAGAGAGAGAGAGAGAGAGAGAGAGAGAGAGAGAGAGAGAGAGAGAGAGAGAGAGAGAGAGAGAGAGAAGAGAGAGAGAGAGAGAGAGAGAGAGAGAGAGAGAGAGAGAGAGAGAGAAAAAACATTGTCTCAAATGCACGATACATTTTAAACATATATAAACAGACATTTTACCAATCTTTCAGAGAAATGGTTTTTACATTGCGATTTCATAAGCATCTTGAACCTCAACTATCGGGGGCCGAGGAATGGTGAAGGCACGACCCTCGGGATGGTGTATGGGAGTGCATGCTAATGCTTCCCGCTAGAAACATGCTCACGCTATGCTCAAGTCACACGCTACAGCCTCGGGTATTTCAAGCCGCATGCAGATGTAATAAAGCCACGACTAAACATCATCGTCCTCGAGGCAGACTGATGGTGCTTCACTCCACACGTTGCCATGTTTTTTGTCACAACATACAGCCATTTAGTGGTGATTTTACACGTAAACAAACATGTATAAAGTCATATGTCAAGTACATGTGTATTAAAAACGTTCAAAACAGAGATGTATAGTCACCCTGCGCCTCATAATTCACAGCTCAGGGCGGGGTGCTTCG
Organism: Chionoecetes opilio; assembly: GCA_016584305.1. Lineage (NCBI taxonomy): Eukaryota > Metazoa > Arthropoda > Malacostraca > Decapoda > Majidae > Chionoecetes > Chionoecetes opilio. The sequence goes on from JACEEZ010002988.1 coordinate 162,490, forward strand.
TAAGCAGTAAAGAGGATATTTGTAGTCCACTGATGCATTCTACGGTCTCCATCTCGCTTGTACGGACGTATGTATGTACTGTACGTGTGCTTACGATAAGTGTGTGTGTGTGTGTGTGTGTGTGTGTGTGTGTGTGTGTGTGTGGTGTGTGTGTGTGTGTGTGTGTGTTTTAAGTGTGTGTTTTAAGTGTGTGTGCAAATATATACAGGTTTCACGATAAACATTGCTACTAATGTCTTTATGTTATTGCTGTTTTTCTCTCATTCCATATTTATTTCCTGTGTCAGAGGGAGCATAGCGGGCCAGCACGACGCCTCTGTGCGATGCTTTGTGTTTATAGATTGAAACTTTAAATGTGTTTACTACGCGACAAAGTTTGCTAGCTCATCTTCGCCTCACTGGCTGCTTTCAGGTAAGGAATTTGTAATCCTGGTTTACCTTACTTTATTAAATTACGTATACTTTTTTGTCTAGTACGCTTGTTTATGCTGCCACTGCCATTAACTTATGTTTAACTACCACGTCTTACAGTGTTAGGGAAGGGAAGGTATCGATTGGCGCCATTGACCAATCAGCAAGCACGAGTGTTAAGTGTTATGTCCTCAAAACTGGAGTGAAGTTCAAGCACGTAAATGTGTAATCTTCCTTCTGTTAAATAAAACTCTGTATACAGACACGAACTTTTTCCTCCTCTCCCTCCCCATTCCCTCTTCCTCCTCCCTCCCTCCCTACTCACACCTGCGTCCAAATGGAAGAGAGCTTAGCCAAGGGCGCGTCCGAACCAATAAAACATGGATGTGTCTGCTGCCGGGTGCATTACAGTGATGCCAATTTAAGCTCCAGTTTGAAGAATTTTAGCGAACGGTACTCGGGTTTACTGGCGATTAGTCTGGGTAAGCGGATCACAGGCCCCACATGCGCCGGCCGCCCCTCACCTGCAGTGCTCACCTCGAGGGACGCTACTGAAGGGGAGGACCCGAGTGTTAACTTTAGGGAAGAGTTGATGTGTTGTGAGGGAGGAAAAAATACAGAAGTGGAAGTGTTTCTAAATGATATATATTGATTCCTTTGCTCTCGCGGCTGGCTAGGTATGTTTGCAATACCGATGGTCGTGTGTAGTTAGCATCTGAATGAGATAGACAAAGGAAAGGGTTGTTGGCGAAAGTGATGAAGAACTACAAGAGCAAATCGGAGCTAGTGAGAAAGTGAAACAATTAACAAGTGAAAAATGAATGAGTTATGTGAAATTAAATATAACAAGGACCAAAAGAAAGACCGAAACCAAAAATTAACAAAAACATAACATTTAACCAGTATATCTATAGTAACGTATCGTGAAGAACTATAAGAATAATATTAGGGTGGTGAGAATGTGAGAAAAATGGACATACTGTAGTAAGAAGGTAGTGGGTGACAAAAACGGAACATAACGAAGACAAAGAAAAAATGACGAACCGCAAATAAGCTGCAACAACAATAAATAAAAATATTCATTGTAAAAGATACAACACAACTTCAAGACGTTCATTAACATATACAAAAAATCCTACACTTCTAAGGTAGCAGTAAGGCAAGCGGGCCGCATATTCCCGTTTTCTGGGAGAGTATGTGGCGTTTACTCTTAAACACGTCAGGTTAGGTTACGTTAGGTTACGGATAGGGTAGTTAAAGTTTACTAGGTGCAGGTATGGTAACTTTACGTGGGAATCACAATGAGGATATTTTCGAGATAATCCTATGGTTAGTTTCGAAGCTACAGCCAAGCGTCTTCACTGGGAAACCACATACTCTCATAGAGAACGGGAATATGCAAGCGGGCCGTAAGTGAGTCCGGGAAAACTTCTTGGCTGGGGAGGAGTTTTGGGCACCGCTGGCCACTGAGGTTCCTGAGGATGACGGGGTGAACAGAGGCGCCCTTAGTGAGGCTGAGTGCAAGGTAGCGAAAGCATGTAAAATGGTTTCTTATTACCCTTGCTTTCCTCCTCCTCTCGTTCTCTTTCTTTAGTTATCTCTCTGGTTCGCGCCTTCACCATTCCTGGGCCTCCGATGGTTGAGGTTCAAGTTCCTTATGAAATCGCAATGTAAAAACCATTCCTTTGAAAGATTGGAAAAATGTCTGTTTATATTATGTTTAAAATGTGTATCGTGCATGCATTTGTGAGTCTCTCTCTCTCTCTCTCTCTCTCTCTCTCTCTCCTCTCTCTTCTCTCTCTCTCTCTCTCTCTCTCTCTCTCTCTCTCTCTCTCTCTTGCAAAGTGAAACAGTAAAAACGCCTGCATCCGGTTATCAACTATCACTGCAAATAAATAAGAAATGAACACATAGTTAAGCGTTAAGCTAAAGAATAATAAAACATGCTTAATCTAACGTAATGAAAGGCTTCCGTCTCACGTTTCAGTCGTTAATTCATCAAAAAAGAGGAAATTCTCGGGAAATATCGTAAAATGTAATAATGAAATTCGCAAAGAAATAATGCAATTCAATTTTAGAGCTTAGGATGCTAATAAATAATTACAGCGATTCACATACTATATTTTAGCTGCATGAAAATTAAAACCTCAGAAGGCAACCCTTATGTTTGAGATGAGTGTGGGATCGGTAAGAGAGAGAGAGAGAGAGAGAGAGAGAGAGAGAGAGAGAGAGAGAGAGAGAGAGAGAGAGAGAGAGAGAGAGAGAGAGAGAGAGAGAGAGAGAGAGAGAGAGAGAGAGAGAGAGAGAGATATAAAGCTGAAAGACCAAATGACAATCCTGAAAAATAAATGTCTCTGTGACAAACATCAATATCTTGGGAAAAATTCTATAAAACTACAGGATAAGAAAAAATAAAGGACGAATAACTCTTCAGGTAAGACGCTATATCGTGTCTGTACTTGGAAATATTTCTGATATTCAACACACTCGAGAAATAATGAAATATGCATCCCATGAAACGCGTGTCAATGAGTGTCGGCTGCATCATCATCTTTCACGATACTTCGATGAGCTTTTCTTATATTGTGATGTGAGTTGTCTTTCCTTGCTCCTGCCTGTGTGGTGAGGTGTTGATGTTCTTGTCGCACGAAGACTCATTTTGATGGCCTTCTACATACTAAATCATCGGTATAAAATTCTTCAACAAAAATTTTTCTTTAGCCAAGAGACACTCGAAAGTTGACAAGAATACATTGTTGCTGGAGGACATTGGCGGCAGCGCAAATAAAGTCCACCCGCCCTTCCATTCCTGTGTTGTATGTATTCCAGGATCACTTTCTTTCTATTTCAGTATGACAGGCATTGCGTCCCTCTGTATCAACATAATATTAATGTGTGCAGCTTATATTTTGTTTGGTTTGGAAGTGATAAGATGAACACTTTGACTGACCAGAAACAATGGTTAGCCACACCTACACTGGGCTGCTCACAAGGGCATTAGGGAGTGACGCTGCTTGACCCAAACACGACCCGATGAGAATATGTTGATGTCGCGAATCTATTTCCATGTTCTACCTCGGTGTGGCGTAGCAGCAGCCAAAATGAAGCCGGGGTGACGTTTTCGAAATTGAGAGGGAACGAGAGTAGGAATGGCTTGTGAGCGTGTGGTGGTGGTGGTGGTGGCGACTGGCCACTGTTCTTGTCTACCATGTTTGAGTGGCGGCGATTTTGGTTATTCTTGCTCACCATGTCAATAAACACACTCTTCTATTGGGTTCGTTGGGCGCCTCACAGTCCTGTTACTCATCGCACCTAAATTCCTTATCTTTAGAACAGCAAAGATTCCAGACAAAAAACATTAGTACAACAAAGATAAAAAGACGACTACGTATACATATATAACAATGCCATCAAAAACAACACAGTTATATTACATGTAAGACCCTTTATCGTTAATATATAAAAGCTTCAATAACAAATAACAAGCTACTGAGTTCCTTACACACACACGCACACACCACACACACACACACACACACACACACACACACACAATGTTTTACCATTAGCCTATGCAGCAAGTCTAATATTTTTGCAGGTTTTTTCCGAGTAGTGAGAGATCATTAATAGCTGTGTGTCAATTACTGGCCTGATTATAACTGGTCATTATCTTGTCCCATTACTGCATGTTGAACTACGAGTCGCCTAATCCATCACCCCCACCCACCCCACCACAACACCCCACCGTCCCCACCCCTACCACAACCACCCCTACACCACCACCACCACAACAACAACACCCCCCTCCCCCCCACCTCCACCTCCACCACCACCACCACCACCACCAGTACCTCCTCACCGAGAGTGTCGTTACCGGCGAACTACCAAATGGAGCCTAATCGCCGCTCCAAATGAGGGAGAAAACAGGAAATGCCATTAATGTGTTTGGCAAGCTGTTAGGTGCCACGAGGTACATTGGGTCATAATCGGGACTGTGTTTAGTGAAGTGAATCTGGTTCCCACATAGCGTGGTGATAGTGAAGGCGTTATGATGGTGCCCTGGTGGTGACAGTGAAGACGTTATGAAGGTGCCCTGGTGGTGACAGTGAAGGCGTTATGATGGTGCCCTGGTGGTGACAGTGAAGGCGTTATGAAGGTGCCCTGGTGGTGACAGTGAAGGCGTTATGATGGTGCCCTGGTGGTGACAGTGAAGGCGTTATGATGGTTCCCTGGTGGTGACAGTGAAGGCGTTATGATGGTGCCCTGGTGGTGACAGTGAAGGCGTTATGATGGTGCGTGCCCTGGTGGTGACAGTGAAGACGTTATGAAGGTGCCCTGGTGGTGACAGTGAAGGCGTTATGATGGTGCCCTGGTGGTGACAGTGAAGGCGTTATGAAGGTGCCCTGGTGGTGACAGTGAAGGCGTTATGAAGGTGCCCTGGTGGTGACAGTGAAGGCGTTATGATGGTGCCCTGGTGGTGATAGTGAAGGCGTTATGATGGTGCCCTGGTGGTGATAGTGAAGGCGTTATGATGGTGACCTGGTGGTGACAGTGAAGGCGTTATGATGGTGCCCTGGTGGTGACAGTGAAGGCGTTATGATGGTGCCCTGGTGGTGACAGTGAAGGCGTTATGATGGTGCCCTGGTGGTGACAGTGAAGGCGTTATGAAGGTGCCCTGGTGGTGACAGTGAAGGCGTTATGATGGTGCCCTGGTGGTGATAGTGAAGGCGTTATGATGGTGCCCTGGTGGTGACAGTGAAGGCGTTATGAAGGTGCCCTGGTGGTGACAGTGAAGGCGTTATGATGGTGCCCTGGTGGTGACAGTGAAGGCGTTATGATGGTTCCCTGGTGGTGACAGTGAAGGCGTTATGATGGTGCCCTGGTGGTGACAGTGAAGGCGTTATGATGGTGCCCTGGTGGTGACAGTGAAGGCGTTATGATGGTGCCCTGGTGGTGACAGTGAAGGCGTTATGATGGTGCCCTGGTGGTGACAGTGATGGGTGTTGGTGCATATCATGGTGGTGGTAGTGGTGGTGAAGCAGATATTTTACAACAGAATACAGATTTTTTTTTATTTTATATGCCTCTTGTAGCTTTCTTATTTTCTTATGTTCATATTTTACATAGAAATAATTATCAGTGAAAAATATAATTATTTGAACCCTTAGGCCACCAAACGCCAACACTTACTACAGCCTAACCTGACTTAACCCAACATAACCTAAACTTTTTTTCACTACTACATTTTTTTCTTGATACTGTCTTTCCGATTACTATATAACTCTGAGGCTGTGACGTTATCCATAAGCGAGAAAGAAACTCTAACCGTGAACAGATAAGGAGACAAGAAGGAGACAAGTGATGACGCAATAATTCTCCTCTTTTCGCAGAACAGTTAAATAGCCATTAGTGAAGGTAGCGGCAAGTACGTACTTTTAACAATGTCTTTTACGACGCTATATAATAAATTCCGCCGCTCGTCTCCTTGGCCTCTTCAAGATCCTCTCCATCTCATCTCCTCTCCATCTCCTCTTCAAGATCTGCTTCTCTAGAGTCATTATTTTGATCACATGTTAATAATTATCATCTCATTATTTCAGATTTTGTGTCCTATCTCAACTCTTATCTTTGCCGCTCTGCCCTTGTCTCCTCACCATCACTCCCTCACATCTCCTATCATTCAATTCCTTTCCCTTTCCTTTACTCATCCCTTCCTGATCCTCTCAACATTCACAAACTCATTACACTGCCACTACATCTTCCCCTCATTAATTTCTACCCTTCGTCCCCCATCTCATACACATTATTACGCAAATCAATCTCTCTCTCTCTCTCTCTCTCTCTCTCTCTCTCTCTCTCTCTCTCTCTCTCTCTCTCTCTCTCTCTCTCTCTCTCTCTCTCTCTCTCTCTCTCTCTCTCTCTCTCTCTCTCTCTCTCTCTCTCTCTCTCTCTGATCTCCGTCATGCTTCCCTCCTTTTCTCGTCATCAGTAGTGAGGGGAGATGAGGAACTGTGAGGGGAAGTAATGGCGCAGAAGGAGGCGAAGGGTGAGCTTAAGGTGGGAGGAGTGTGTGGAAGCGGTCAGGAGGGAATGGTAATGGTGGTAATAGCCAAGTGGAATGACAGGCGCGAGAGGAATGGTGTGACTGGAATGGAAGGAATGAAGGCAGAGGGTGTGGGTGAAAGGAAAGGCTTGAGTGTAAGGTATAATGACATAGCTAAGTGGATTGATACTGTTATATGGAATGAATAACATGGATGAAAAAAAAGTTCCGTGAAAGTCTGAGCGAAAATGCTAAAAAAAGTGAACGATGATGTGATCTATGTGATGGATGTTAAGAGAAGTTTTATTCAATTATTGTTTTGGGGGAATGTAACTGAAACTGCATTAAAAAGAGTACGACAAGAGCCTATAAGAAGTGTTATAACATCAAGAGAAGAAGAAGTAAGAAATAAACATGACAGAAATGAAATGTACGAATAACATGAAAATTAATAATGAAAACAATAAATATATCTCTATCAAAAGCACAATAAACTTCTTTACAAAATGAAGACTCCAAATGGTTCACCAGAAAACCAAAAATTAATATATGAAAACAATAATATCTACCTATATTCAAAGCACAATAAAATTCTTTACAAAACATAAACTCCAAAATGTAAAGGATCCCCAGAAAACCCACAGTTGTTCTTGTGGTTTCCTTTCCCTGACCACCCATCGCACCACACTAGCGGGAGGGAGTGCGAGATGACATCATTTCTATCTTATCGGGCGTTGATGAGGCTGTCAGCGGCGCGGCATGCCATCCCCTCTCCGTCTCCTTCCATCACGACGCCTGATGGCTACAACACCCTAATTATCCAACGCCGCCGCCCACTTGTAACTACACATGCTCGGCCACAAGTCTGGGAGGGAAGGAAGTGTCGGTGTGGGGCCGCAGGAATGATGAGGAAGTCGTGATGAAGTAGGGCAGATGCACTAACCTTATCAAATTTACTTCTGTTTTGGTTATATTGTTGAAAATCTTACTTGTGTCCTGCCTCCATTTTTTCCCCTTACTCTACGCTTCACTGAGTTAAGTTCAGAGACCAAAAAAAGCAGTCGTTTGAAGGATCACCAGTGTTCTCCCTCCTCCTCCTCCTTCCAGTAGGGGGCAGTCAAGGGGAAGATATCTGTCAAAATCTATATATTCCTCGGTAGAATATCCGAACTGCGGCCGACAGTGACCCTGAATTGGACAGGGTAAGGGTTTAAGTTTCCCTTTGACTCCCTTACGAGCGTCCGACAGGCCACTCCAGTGTAAGATGCGTTCACTCGTCGGCTGCCGGTCCATTGCATCAACCAAAAGACTGAGAACACGTAGAAGGAAGCACAAAAATCGAGGATTTGAAACATGAAACTCATAAGAACAATGACAAAAATAACAAATAAACACACATGCATACTAAATTCACATCATGCCATTCCATAAATAGCACGCAATGAAATCCTACCCAACCATAATTTTCCTTTAGTTCCTCGGAAAACCTTACCTAGATATTCAAAGCCCCGAAAGAGTATATATATCGTCCTTCCTTCCTCTCATGAACCGAACGATATTCCTCGAAAAATGCAACCACCGCCACCGCTGCGTCCCGAAAAATGTTGTGGTAGTTGATAATATTGTTGGCGCGAGCGGCCGGGTGCATCCCAGCGGGGCCCCGGCGAGTTATAGCCATATTAACCCAGACACGACGCCTGCTATACAAGTTTATTAAGGCGGTGCTCTTGTGTGGGGCTGCCTTGTTTCCGAGAGAGAGAGAGAGAGAGAGAGAGAGAGAGAGAGAGAGAGAGAGAGAGAGAGAGAGAGAGAGAGAGAGAGAGAGAGAGAGAGAGAGAGAGAGAGAGAGAGAGAGAGAGAGAGAGAGAGACCCAAAAAACAATCATACCGAAAGACAGCAAGGCGGACAGAGACAGACAGACACACAGACGACAAGCGTACTCTATATTACAATTTAGAAGATAAATCACTAACGAAGAAGTAAGTCATTAACTGAAAATGAGAACACAACTAGTAAGAATGGAAAGCAAAAGAAAATCGTATATCAAGAAAATATACATTACACAATACAGCATCGTTGCTTACTATGTATAAGGTTAGAAAAAAAAACTTATGAACACAAAAAATATTCTCAGCATAGTTTCTCATATACATAATGGCTTGATCATAATTCCTTTACTACAAGCTATCAAATTCACCTCAACCAAAAATAAAACTCAGGTCTCTTTATCTACCTATCCATGGATGTCAATAGTTCCGTCCTAAATTTCCTCTCGACCCACTTTATTGTCCCTACACACTAACCCACCTTAAACATAAGTAACAACTATATACATGTACATCCACCTACCCTAACCTACATCTTAGTCCTAGCCTGCCCTCTTTCCCCCCCTCCCCCCCCCAATGTAGTCTCCCCTCCACCCCCTCTTTCCCCTCATCCTCAAACATAAGTAACAACTATATACATGTACATCCACCTACCCTAACCTACATCTTAGTCCTAGCTTTCCCCCTTTCCCCCCCTCCACCCCCTCTTTCCCTCCCTTCCCCCATCGTAGTCTCCCCTCCACTCCCTCTTTCCCCTCATCCTCAAACCCTCCTCATCTTTTCACATAATTTTCTGGGCAGAGGAGAGTGTTCGCCGTAGAAGATAAAGGAGATACGATGGGACTCGGCGAGACATAAAGTGGGAAATTTATAGGCATTCAGTTTCCCTATTACGAAGTTGGCGTATATCGCTCCCCCTTCCTCCTCATTCTCCACAACGGAGTGCAGCAGCAGGAGGAGGAGGAGGAGAGGAGGGAGGAGGAGGGGAGGAGGAGGAGAGGAGGGAGGAGGAGGAGAGGAAAGAGGAGGAGGAGGAGGAGGAGGAGGAAGTACAAGAAATGTAAAATGACATGTGTAAAATTTATAAAAAATGTAGGGAGAAGAGAGAGAGAGAGAGAGAGAGAGAGAAGAGAGAAGAGAGAGAGAGTTTAGAGAGAGAGCGGGAAAGAGAGAGGATAGAGCAGAGAGAGAGAGAGAAGGGCAAAGGTGGTAAAAAATGGGAAACGGGTTAAAAAAGCGTTAGGTAACGATGGTCTTAAGAGACAGATGACGAGCCACTTCCCTAATAGTACTGCGTGGTGAGGAAAGAGAGTGAGGATTAAGAGACAATAGAACAAGAGCAATATTAAGATGGGTCATCACGCCAAATGGATTAAGGATTACACGCCAAACTTAACAAGAACAGAACTCACCCCTCGAAGTACTGTATGTATTAACCCCTTGAGACCCAGAACGTAATTTCCATTGTATTTTGGCTACCATTAGACAATTTTTAGTGAATATAAGAAACATTTGATAGATATGACCTGTTTAGTATCCTTGTCCACTAGCAAATTTGGTATATTTAGTTACTTTTCGTAATTTTATGGCTAACAACAGACAATTTTTTATAGCAAAGGAAAGATCTGGGTGCGAAGGGGTTAAGTTACGTAATCTAGAGGAATAAAAACATAACTTAAGACGTGGATTTTGGCACCTACGTACTTCGATAGCGTGTGTGTCTTATGCTA
>JACEEZ010002988.1:180000-184648 GCA_016584305.1 Chionoecetes opilio
AAGTTATTAATTTAGAAAGGGAGGGGTAAGAGAGAGAGAGAGAGAGAGAGAGAGAGAGAGAGAGAGAGAGAGAGAGAGAGAGAGAGAGAGAGAGAGAGAGAGAGAGAGAGAGAGAGAGAGAGAGAGAGAGAGAGAGAGAGAGAGATGCGGTGGAGAAGAAAAAGTGGAGATCAATATACACAAAAAATGTAAGATAACCAGAATAGAAAAAAAAATAAAGTAGAAGGAAACTGAAAAAAAACTATGAAAAAGGTAAGAGATAAACGATAGTATGGACATGGATAGGAATAAAGCAACAAAGATAATAATATAATAATAAAGTTAATAAAGATAATAAACAAGACACGGCAGCCAGCACGATGAAATGGTCTCAAAACAATACGTACATTTAGCCGAGCGTTACGTTTCCCCTTGTTGCGCGAAATTTGGTCTCACTGTAAAACTCCATGGACACACAAACAGGGAGTCGAGTGCGGCGACGAAACCCAAAACGGCAGCCACAACGAGATGGTAAATAGTAGTAGTAGTAGTAGTAGTAGTATAGTAGTAGTAGTAGTAGTAGTAGTAGTAGTAGTAGTAATGGTAGTAGTAGTAGTAATAAGCGTGGGGGGTCATGATAGTAGTAATAGTAGTAGTAGTAGTAGTAGTAGTAGTAGTAGTAGTAGTAGTTAACGTGTCTGTGTTGGTGAAGGTAGTGGAAACTGTACATAGTGGTGGTAGTATTAGTATTAGTATTAGTAATAGTAGTAGTAGTAGTAGTAATAGTAGTAAGGGTTGGGGTCATGTTGTTAGTAGTAGTAGTAGTAGTAGTAGTAGTAGTAGTGGTAGTAGTAGTAGTAGTAGTAGTAGTAGTATAGTAGTAGTAGTAGTAGTAGTAGTAGTAGCAATAGTAAGGGTTGAGGGTCATGTAGTAGTAGTAGAAGTAATATTGGTAGTAATATTAGTAGTAGTAATAGTAAGTGTAGGGGGTCATGGTAGTAGTAGAAGTAGTAGTAGTAATAGTAGTTATAGTGATGGTGAAGGAAAGAAAACAAAACATAATAACGTGAAGTATACGTCAACCGATAAAATCACAAAAAATACGAGTATCATACAACGAAAAAGAGACATTTCTTCGATAATGCGATAATATAAACGTGACGTAACATACCCGCTAGGAAATTGTATGAAAACAACATTTTTTCGTATAAAAGTACTCAAGAAACTACAATAACATCATCCACTAACATAAAAAAGGACGCTGCTGTTGTTGTTGTTGTTATCATTGTTTTAATTGTCACTGCACGAACAATAACAGGTCAGTAAGTGAAGCATCACATTGATGGTGAGGGTACATTTAATCCTCACTTAAAGGCAGAAGTAGAAGCAGGATGGGGAGGAGGATAATAAGGATAATGCTGTGGCTATCTGGCTTCGATATAGGATGTTGTATAAGGATGTGAAGCTTTGGTGTCTCTTAGGATAGACCTCGAGTATTATTTCCTTGTCTCGCCTGTTATTTTCAACCCCGTGAGACCCATAACGTAATTTTCATTGTATTTTGGCTACCATTAGACGATTTCTAGTGAATATAAGCAATATTTTACAGATATGACCTGTTTAGTATCCTTGTCGACTAACTAATTTGGTATATTCAGTTACTTTTCGTAATTTCATGGGTAACAACTGACGATTTTTTATAGCAAAGAAAAGATCTGGACGTGAAGGGGTTAATGGCAATCGATCCCATGTACAGTAAGCCTCGATTCACCTGTTTTTCCATCTCTCTCGTATTGTAGTTTTATCTCTAGTCTAATATGTGTGATTGATGTGTTTTCTCGTATTATGACTACGTTTTGTCTTTACACCTTATTTTCTTACTTATTTAAAATTGTTATAATAAGTTTCGTCATTAAGTTTGATACAGGTTTCTTTTTCAATGTTTGCATATGTATGTATTCGTGTATGAATGAATATTATATGAATACGTACAATTATCTGTTTCTCTGTCTCTTTATTTGTCAGTTAGGCTGTTTCTCTCTCTCTTGCTGTTATGTTGTTTGTTACAACAGTAGTAATAGTAGAAGTAGTAGTAATAAATAATTGGCATTCTATTTGCAAACGTAATAGCAACAACATTAGCAGCAGTAGTGATAGAAGAAGCACACGGCCCCGAAGGCCATCTCATTGGCCAGATTAACTCCTACCTCAATATCCCTTTCTGAGCTACCCTCTGAGCGAGACTCTGGGAAGGGTATAACCTTTTTGGTGAGAGCATATTGCTAGGAGGGATTGAGATTGAGAACTACAGCGCCAAGACAAAACAGCCATGGCTACTGAAGACAGCATCCCCGTGATACGTGGGAAGCACCTCAAGAAGGGGAAGAAGCTGGGCAGCGGCTTCTTCGGGGCCGTGTACCGGGGCAAGCTTGCGCTGGGCCGCGACCAGATCGTGCGCGTGGCCATCAAGGAGCCCGAGGATGACGCCACGAAGCTGAGCTGGAGCTCGTAGGAGGCAGAGATCCTGCACCTGCTGAAGGGTGTGCGTGCCGTGCCGCAGCTGTACGGCGTGACGGACGCCTCGCCCCCCGCCCTGGTCATGGGCCTGTGCGAGGGGGCGTTGCTGAAGACGCTGTACCAGCATGAGGAGGATCAGCTGTGCCTACGCGCCCTGGTGAAGCTGTGTGACGTGGTGCGGCGCCTTCACGCGTGCGGCATCACGCACGGCGACATCCACGCGGGCAACGTGATGGTGGACGCGGATGAGGAGGGCGAGATGGAGGTCACGCTGCTCGACTTTGGTCTGGCCGAGCGCCACACGGACGTGGCCCGTCAGATGGACGACGTGTTTGCCCTGGTGAAATTTGCCCTGCGCCTTCTCCCCGAGACGGAGGAGCTGTCCGGCGTGAGGTGGGCCCTGGAGGGCACGGCAAACCTCAACACTGTGGAGGACCTGCTCGGCGACGCCCTCAGGCTCCAACAGGCCTCCAACGCAGTGTGAGGCGGAGGTTGAAAAAAGACCACCAAAAAGGAATAATAAGAAAATTAATATTAAAATATGGCAGGGTTGCTTCACCACCCTAGACAGAGTATGTCGTTTGTCTTACTTTACTTATGAATCCCATGTTTGTGTTCCAATGTTACAAGGTGTCGCTTCTTTACCAGACATGTATGACTGGGGGATGTGATGGTGAGGGGCGGCCTTCTGCTGTACTATCCCTCTCTTTTCCTTGTGTCAATAACGGACATTTGTTAATTAACATAAGAGATCTGAGAAGGGATCAGAAGATCTGTTACCGTTTGTTTAAACTTCTTAATGTTCTTATTGTCTTCATCTCCGTACCATTATTATTATCATTATTATTATTATTATTATTATTATTATTATTATTATTATTATTATTATTTATCAAATCGCAAATCTCCACTACTATTATATATTCCTCTGCCAAAACTACTAACTTACAATTACTCCTCCTATTTCCTCTGCTCTCTCTTATTCACTGATTCCATTACATTTTTCCCCTCTCTCTTTTCTATCTCATCTTCCTCTCTCTCTTCCCTCCTCTCTCTCTCTCTCCTCTCTCTCATCTCTCTCTCTCTCCCCTCCATCTCTCTCTTCTTCTCTCTCTCTCTCTCTCTCCCTCTCTTCTCCCCTCTCTCTCTCTCCTCTCTCTCTCTCCCCTCTCTGTGTCCTGGAAATGCACTCTCTGTTTGCCTTTCAGACCGCCGTGTTATTGATTTCTGCGGCGTGAACTTGGAAGCAAACGAGGGAGGGAGCCCGGCCTTCTAGTCTTCAGTGTTTGTTTGGGAGAGAGAGTAAGAGGGAAATTAGAGGCCAGGAAAGTTAGTGACGGGGGGGGGAGAGAGAGAGAGAGAGAGAGAAAAGAGAGAGAAAGGAGAGAGAGAGAGAGAGGGGAAAGAGAAGAGAAGAGAGAGAGAGAGAGAGAGAGAGAGGAGGAGAGGAAAAGAGAGAGAGTATCAGCTGTCGGGAGAGAAGGAGGGAAGTTGGGACAGCGAAGGAAGGCAGGTGGGAAGTTAAGCGAGGAGGTGGAGCAAAGAGGAGAAAGTGGATGAGAATGAGGATGAGGTGGTCGATTGTGGGAAGGAAGATAATGTGGGAAATAGATGAGGATAAGGGTAATAAGAATATGATAAGGAAAAGGGGAAAAGGAGGAAGAGGAGGAGGAGAATGGTGATTTCCCCTCAATTGTACGGAATTTGTAGGGAGAGAGAGAGAGAGAGAGAGAGAGAGAGAGAGAGAGAGAGAGAGAGAGAGAGAGAGAGAGAGAGAGAGAGAGAGAGAGAGAGGCGGAAACTATACTGGAAGAGGTGAGGGTACGTTGAGTAAAAATGGATTGTGAAATATGAAGCAGGAGTGCAGAGAATATTAATGGAAGAGGAGAAGGATTTGATTCCAAGTTGAGAGGGAGGCGAGAGGCATATTGAAGCGAAATGTAAGAGGGATATTAGGGGGAGGAAGAAAGCAAAGACTGAAAAGTGGAGCATAGAAGAGAGATATAACAGGGGGAATGTAGGATGAGGAATAAGTGTTTAGTCCGATTGCTGAGATTCTTGTTTCAATCAACATTACACTATTCGTGAGAAATTAAAAGATATTTTCAACGTTTGAATTTTTGGGAAATGATTTTTTTTTTGTTTTTCTTTT
>JACEEZ010002988.1:189530-199530 GCA_016584305.1 Chionoecetes opilio
TAGATTGTTGCCGTTTTATTCCTTTGTTTCCTTTGTTTCCTAAACCCCCTCGAGATCTCTTTTTTTTTAGTACTAGAATTCTTCATAAATAAAGTTTGGCAATACAGAAAAAAAATATAGAGACAGAGTAAAAAAAAGTTCGTGTCCCTAACATACCTCCATTCTCTTTAATGTTGACCCCATGTTCGCTACAACCGGTGTTTGTTCTGCCTGCTTGCGTACGCTGTCATACTCTCTCTCTCTCTCTCCCCTCTCTCTCTCTCTCTCTCTCTCTCTCTCTCTCTCTCTCTTCTCTCTCTCTCTCTCTCTCTCTCTCTCTCTCTCTCTCTCTCTCTCTCTCTCTCTCTTCATTTCTCTCATTTGCTCTGCTTCTTCCCTCACATTTTGCCTGGCTTCTCACCCGATGCTCCTTATATGGCTTCTCTCTCTCTCTCTCTCTCTCTCTCTCGTCTCCTCTCTCTCTCTCTCTCTCTCTCTCTCTCTCTCTCTCTCTCTCTCTCTCTCTCTCTCTCTCTCTCTCTCTCTCTCTCATTTTACCCTTCCGTTTCTTCTATGAGCGTAAATTTCTCGTAAAGTCTCCCAGGTTGTATAGCAATTTTAGGAGCGAAGCAAGTTATTGGCAGTACGTGAGTTGGTTAGCGAGAGGGAAGGGAAGGCGCCTTGTTTTTAATTAACTGGCCGGTAAAGCAGTGTGGACGCCGCTACCAGACTTGCGGCCGCTCAGTCAATCTGCGTCGGGCGTTAGGTAGTGAGGGTTGCTTTGGTGTGCCTTGA
Organism: Chionoecetes opilio; assembly: GCA_016584305.1. Lineage (NCBI taxonomy): Eukaryota > Metazoa > Arthropoda > Malacostraca > Decapoda > Majidae > Chionoecetes > Chionoecetes opilio. The sequence continues at coordinate 190,305 of JACEEZ010002988.1, forward strand.
TGGTTTTGTGATCGGTTTTGTTGGTATTGGTGCAGTGGTAGTGGTAGTATAAGTAGTATAAGTAGTAGTAGTAGTAGTAGTAGTAGTAGTAGTATAGTAGTAGTAGTGTATAGCAGTAGCAGTAAGAGAAGTAGTCGCTGTTGTGTTTTGTTGGTATTGGTGCAGTGGTAGTAGTAGTAGTAGTAGTAGTAGTAGTAGTAGTAGTAGTAGTAGTAGTAGTAGTAGTAGTAGTAGTAGTAGTAGTAATAGTAGTAGTAGCAGTAGTAGAAGTAGTTGTTGTTTGTTGCTGTTGTCATCGTTGTAGTAGTAGTCAACAAGTGAACATATTGCTTTTGGTTACACATAGTGGTAAAGAAAAAATCATTAGGGTGATTTTCATGTTTTTCAGGATTTGTTTATCATTTTCGAATTTATGGAAAAACCAGCGAGTTTGTATGATTAATTTAGTGCTTGTCTACAGGATGACGTGTGAGAAATGATGATAGAACAGGTCACGCTTTTGCCTTAATTCCTCGGGGATAGATTTGCATTTTACAGAAGAAATGATCCCTGAACTCAATCAATAAACAATTTTCTGGTAGTGAATGCACGAACTTCTCACTTTGTTATTATTTTATGTTATCCATCCATGTCAAGAGTAAATGCACCACAACAAATCTCACTTATGTTGGGTGGCTACTCTGTACACACACCACACACAACACATCCGGGGTAATGGTTTCGGCCAACACTAAGCACTAAGGATGAATGATAAAAAATGTAGATACGGAGACGAGTGTAGTTCAGGCCCTGTAAATACAACTAGATGAATACACAAACTCTGCCGGTTACACTCCGCCACAATACAAAGCCTCGTGGAAGTACCTAGCACGCCCCTACCGCCATTAGGTAATACTGCTTGATGAAAGCAAAACGTACATCAGCACCAACACACACGTCACAAATCCTGTAATCAAGTTGACGGCGCACCAGCTCGTCATCAGAGAGCTCAACCTTCCCCTCGGGCGTCTTGTCAGGTGCACATGGGATCACACGGGAGGGAGTCCCACGCCGCGCCTCGGGCCTCGACGCTTCCCATACCAGACTTCAGGGACACCATAGCGCTGCCAGATGGAGGAGGTCGTCGCTAGTACAGAGACTAATGATGCTGTCAGGATGGCGTGCATGGTCTTTGTCGCGCCAGAGGAAGTGGCAGCGCCGTCTAAAGTAGTGCCTAGGTCGTGGTGAAGGAGGGAAGGGCGTCTATTCCAAGAGCCTGATGCCAAGACGACACATAACAGCATCTAGTGGCGGCGTGTCTTCTCTTGGAAACTAAGGAACGTGTACAGCATGCTAACATAAGAGAGAGGAAATGTCAATATTTACGTAAAATCCATATACAAATATTGGTGAATTAAGAAGTTTTAATGGTATGAGAAGAGGAGTAAAATGTTGGCGATGGTGGTTCCCCTGTTCCTGTAGCGTCTTCACATTCACAGCATCAGCATTCCACGGGCTCACCACGCTGTTAAGCCTTACGAAGAGAGGGGCTGTAGTGAAGGTGATGGGCGCGTAAAGACCTGAATGTCTCTGTTTACTAGATGGAGCTAAGAGTACCGACGCCTGCTGAGACAAATAAAAGAAACCTATAAAACAAACGCATCATGAATGTTAGATTAATTAGATACAAAACGGAAACAGAAAAGGGGAACGCAGTACATGTAGTGAATATACGTGTGAATTGCGAAAAATATATTTAATTAAGGAGATTACGGTTCTGAATCATAATATATTTAATTTTGAGTAGTGGCATCAAAGAACGTCTTAAAAAACACAGCAAATATAAAATGATATTATAATTATTTCCGTTAATTCCATGAAGTAAACAGCTCAACAGATATTTTATCGAATCGAACCTCACAAACCATACACATTTTTCTTCTACCTGGAGCTGCAACCACGAACCAACGATATATCGAAGACGCACAGGTACTGAAAAAAATGAATCCAAACCCAAAATAGTAACAAAAACCTTAAAATGAGAAGAAAAAAAAAGTCATATCCTTATTTGACGTATATCTCGGTTAATCATGAATAATATAAATCACTTGGTACTTTATTGTTAAACCAACAGACACTCAAAACAGACTCAATTCTGGCCTCGCGAAGTGTAATGATGAAAGGAGAGAGGCAGGGAAGGTAAACACTCTGGTCACACAAAAAGAAAAGTACGTATTTTCACTCCCGCCTCCGCAGTAAAATGGAGTAATGATTCTCTCTCTCTCTCTCTCTCTCTCTCTCTCTCTCTCTCTCTCTCTCTCTCTCTCTCTCTCTCTCTCTCTCTCTCTCTCTCTCTCTCTCTCTCTCTCTCTCTCTCTTTGTGCGATTAAGATTGCAACCCACCCAAGTAATGCCATTATGAGATGTCAACATAATAATGAAACTTACATGTAAAAAAATAAATTCAAAAACCTACAAGTAAAGACATACTAAAGACATACAAAACGAGGCAAACGAGGACTAAAAGTAATAAGAAAAAAACAACGAATGAGCTGACAATTACTGATTTACCTGAAAAATTACAATAAAAACGGGAAAGAAACTATGATGTAAAAACAGATATAAAAGAATAGGAGAGAGAAGATGAGAGAAGAGGAGAGGACAGGAGAGGAGAGGAGTGTAGTCTGAGAGGTATTATGGTCGGGAAGGGGAGGAGGGTCACAGAGGGGAGGAGAGGGGAAGTAAACACGATTAGCGAAGAGTGTCTATGGTAGGGGGGAGGGAGGAGGCTGAGGGGAGAGGGGGGAGGCTGAGGGGAGAGGGGGGAGGTTGAGGGGGGCTGAGGAGAGAGGGGGGAGGGAGAGGGGGGAGGCTGAGGGAAGAGGTGGGAGGCTGAGGGGAGAGGGGGGAGGGAGAGGGGGAAGTGAGGGAGAGGGAAGCTGAGGGGAGAGGGAACAGAGAAGGACGGGAGGGGAGGCATGGAAACCGAAGCCAATGGAAAATATAGGAGCCAGATCTGTGCTACCGTCAACAACACTATAGTCGCCACTGCACTAATGTCGCCAGGTGCCATATATTACGATTTTTAGCATCACTACAGATTTGTATATGCCACTGAAGAGGCATGCAGAGTAGTTTATATTATGTAGCTGTCTGTCTTCAGTGGCACATACATATTTGTAGTGATGCTAAAATTCGTAATATATGGCACCTGGCGACATTAGTGCAGTGGCGACTATAGTGTTATAGACAGTAGTGATCATATGGAGCGAAATATTACATAGTGAACAGTAGAATATTATATGAAGAAATATATTAATAGAAGTTTATTATATGTCTTAATACATACATGATATAAGAATACCTTTTTATGAGATATTATTTCATTTTAAAGTGATTAGTTATAGTCTGTGATACCATAGTGGCATAGCCCATAATAATATTTGTTCTAAAGTTGCATTGTAAAAAGAGGGTTAACGAATGTAAGCTATAAGATAAACAAAAATTAATGTATACGTGGTACTCTTCAAAGACAATTACGTTAAAAATAAAAATAATAATAATAATAATAACGTTATTATAGTACCTTTAAATGCATCTGCCTATGAACCCCTCCCCCCCCGAAAAAAAAGAAAAAAGAAAGGGAGGAAAACTATATTAATATGGAAAATAACCATGATAATAAAGAAGGAAACATGATATAAAGTGTTTCTTAGTAATATGAAGAAACAAAATACACATAAGCTCACGTTAACCACAGAAAAATGAACCTCAAAGAATAAAACTGAATATTACAAAGTTAAACACAGAGTGCAGGGATAAAAGCGTTGTGAGGAGAAGAGTGATAAAGAATGGGGAAGAGAGAGAGGAGGAGGGGCATAGAGGGTAGAAAAGGAAGGATGTGAGGAGGTAAATAATGATGGGAGGGAAAAAATAAGAGATCAGGAGACGATGGAAGATAAGAAAATGAAGCAAAGCAAAGGTAAAATAAAATAAACGAAAAGACATCGAAAAACGGGGTAACTGGTAAAGAGAGAGAGAGAGAGAGAGAGAGAGAGAGAGAGAGAGAGAGAGAGAGAGAGAGAGAGAGAGAGAGAGAGAGAGAGAGAGAGGAGAGAGAGAGAGAGAGAGAGAGAGAGAGAAGAAAAAAATCAGTAGTAAAATAAATAAACGAAAAGACATCGAAAAACGGAGTACTGGTAGAGAGAGAGAGAGAGAGAGAAGGAGAGAGAGAGAGAAGAGAGAGAGAGAGAGAGAGAGAGAGAGAGAGAGAGAGAGAGAGAGAGAGAGAGAGAGAGAAAAGAAAAAAAATTCAGTTGAAAAAGAAGAAGAAAGTTAATAAAATTAAGGTGAGATAATAAGGAGAGGAAGAAGTATAAAATTTTAGTGAAAGAGATATCGGAGTAAGAAGAGAAAATAGAAAAAAGGAAGGAGAGAGATAGAACAAGAGAAAGAAGGATTTTAAATGGAAGAATGATCGGAGAAGGGGATGAAAAAAGAAAACAGATAAAAGGAAGAAAATAGAGAGGAAGATAAGCGGAAGAGAGAGAGAGAAGGTGGATGAAGAGAAGAGGAAGAGAGAAAGAAGAAGAAAAGAGAGAGAGAGAGAAGAAAGCGAGAGAGAGAGAGGAGAGAGAGAGAGAGAGAGGGATATGACGAATGGAAGAGAGAGAGGAGAGAGGAGAAAAGAAGAGAGGAGTGGGGAAGTAGGAGGAGAAAATAGGAAGGGAGAGGAAGAGAGGGGGGGAGGAGGAGGAGAGGGAGGAGGAGAGGGAGGAAGGAAGGAGGAGGAGGAGGGCTAGTCAACAAGGGGAACGAGGGATACGTAGCATTAACTCTGGGTAGCAAGGACATAGAGCTGCGTCATGAAGCTGCGGGATTGGTGTGTGTGTGGGGTGTGGAGGGTGGTGGGGTGTTGTTGGGACGGGGTATGTGTGTCTCCGCTTATAATTGATATCAAAGAAAAGAGTGCTCAAAGTGGGTAGTCCACTTTTTATTGCTATTCCATTGTCAATAATCTACGTGTCTGTTGTGATTATCAAATGCAAATAATATGGAAAGAAAAATAGTAGCAAATAAGAACTGGAATTAATAAATGAGACATTAGCAAGCAATAATAATCAAAGTGCTACCTAGCTTCTACCTTCCTTCCTTCCTTCCTTCCTTCCTTCCTTCCTTCCTTCCTTCCTTCCTTCCTTCCTTCCTTCCTTCCTTCCTTCCTTCCTTCCTTCCTTCCTTCCTTTCCTTCCTTTCCTTCCTTCCTTCCTTCCTTCTTCCTTCCTTTTCTTTTCTTCTTCTTCCTTCCTTTCTTCATTCTTTCTTTTTCTTTCTTTCTTCCTTCCTTCTCTCTATTCTTTCCTCTCCTCTTCCTTCTCCATCACTTGCTCCTTATTGCCTTCATTCATTTCTCTCTTCTTTCTAATTTCCTCCTTCTCTTCCTCCTCTTCTCCCTCTCCCCCCTAATCGGCCCCTCTTCCTCTTCTTCATCTTTACTTGTGTACTTCTCCTCTCTCTCCCTATCGCCTCTTCTCTCTCTCTTTACTTGTACTCTCTCTCTCTCTCTCTCTCTCTCTCTCTCTTCTCTCTCTCTCTCTCTCTCTCTCTCTCTCTCTCTCTCTTCTCTCTCTCTCCTCTCTCTCTCTCTCTCTCTCTCTCTCTCTCTCTCTCTCTCTTCTCCTCTCTCTCTCTCTCTCTCTCTCCCCCTTACCAATACTCTTACAAATACAACAGAACAACAAAAACAACAACAACAACAAATCAATACCCACAACAAACATACACACATTTTCTATTATTATTATTATTATTATTTCAATCTGAATACAACAACAGCAACAACAACCAACAACAACAACAACAACAAAAGAAGTCAAATTTATTAATGGGATATCGTTAAAAGGGATTACGTCAAGAAATTAATTACAACGGCATTTTACAAACTGCGATCATAAAACTGCCGAGATAATCCCTAGAGTGAGAAGGGCGGCCATGCACACACCTAGAGGGGAAGGAGGGGAAAACGAAGGGGAAGGGAAGGGGGAAGGCGGAGGTGGGGGAAGGAGAGGGGAAAATCGAGGGGAGAGAAGGGAAGAGGGAAGTGTAAGGGGGAGGTGAGGGAGGAGAGTGGAAAACGAGGGGAAAAAAGGGAAGGGGAAAGGCTAAGGGAGAGGTGGGGGAAGGAGAGGGATATGGACGATGTAGGAGGTGGAGGCATTGAAACAGAGAGGGAAGAGGGTACGTAGGCAGAAGGGGGAGAGATAGAAGGGTATGGGGAGGAAGAGTGGTTGGATATGGGGAGCCAACGTGTAATGGGGAGAGTTTGGTATAGTCATGGGTAGTGGAAAGGAAAAACTACAAGAGAGAGAGAGAGAGAGAGAGGAGAAAAGAGAGAGAGAGAGAGAGAGAGAGAGGAGAGAGAGAGAGAGAGAGAGAGAGAGAGAGAGAGGAGAGATATGACTTACGTAAAGATGAAAACTTTACCCAACGCAAACTAAAATACCACACACACACACACACACACACACACACACACACACACACACACACACACACACACACACACACACACACACACACACACACACACACACACACTCCGTAGTGTAGGAGAAGCACGCTCGGTTCACAACCGAGAAGTCTCGGGTTCGATCCCCGGGCGGAGCGGAAACAGATGGTCTGTTTCCTTAAAAACCCAAGCCCCTGTCCACCCAGCAGGGAATGGGTACCGGGTTTAGCCGAGGTTTGTGACCCGCCTCCCGGGGTGGTGGCTTCGGCCAAAACTAAGCACTAAGGATGAATGATAATTTTTTTTTGATATGGAGACGGGGACATACGAGCGTTGCTCTGGCCCTGTAAAATACAACTAGATGAAGATGAATACACACCACCTACACACACACACACAACCACACACACAACCACACACACCACACACACACACACACACCACACACACACACACACACACACACACACACACACACACACACACACACACACACACACAACACACACACCACACACACACACACACACACACACACACACACACACACACACACACACAACACACACACACACACACACACACACACACACACACACACACACACACACACACACACACACTTGTTTAACTCTACAAATGAAAATCAGTGGTTGAGGTGTAGCGGTGTAAAATGTCCAGCGTAACAAGTCTGAATTCGTCCATTCAGCTTGTTAAAGAGGCCTTCAAACGTTAACTTGCTTTAATGAATCATTGCAGGGAAGGGTTCGAGACTGTGTGCAATGGGGCTGATGTGTATAATTCACCGCTGGAGGACGTGACATTGCCTCTCTAGTGTACCTTATGATTGCGTGATTCAGTCTGCCGTAAAGAAAAAAAACCTACATTTTTCTTTCACTCACTCAGAAAAAAAAACATGGAGCTACTTTTTTTTCTAACAATATTTCTTCAGAGTACTTTTTTTCTTACAATATTTCTTCAGAGTACTTTTTTTCTTACAATATTTCTTCTTCTTACAATATTTTTCTACAGAGTTATTGATCAAGTATTATTGTTGTCTACGGTACTATCAGTGTTCTTTTGTTCATATTGTTCACCGCTGTTGCCTGTTCTGGGTTAGAGGTACGATTCAATTTCCAGAGTACATAATATCAACGATTGGAATATACGTACCTTTTGTTACTTTGTGCGATTATGCGATTATTTCTTGTTATTAAATGGCATTATCTATAAGCGAAATTCTCTCTCTCTCTCTCTCTCTCTCTCTCTCTCTCTCTCTCTCTCTCTCTCTCTCTCTCTCTCTCTCTCTCTCTCTCTCTCTCTCTCTCTCTCTCTCTCTCTCTTTCTCTCGTTATTGTGTTCTTCAGTGGCTATATTGACTTTTCTTCCTCATTACACGGGCTTTATCATCGCCCTCCACTCTCCCGCCGTTGTATTGTTTGCTTTCCCAGACTCGTCTCTCCAATTTATTCGTCTCAGTACTCAGTGCTTTTACAGCCAAGTCACAAACAATAAAATTACTTCAATTCATCGTTAATTTACTGATTTATACGAGTACGTTCAGAGGTTACAAACAAATATAACTACATACAAATCTTAAACCTTTTTTTGCCCTAGGCCAATCGTGATTAAAAAAAACAGTAACATGTAGGAATGAAGAATATTTGGTTCCTTTTTGAAATGCAAAGTAAACACGTTATCAACATTACACATGAATACGGTTGTAAGGATTCCGTTGTCTCTGATTAACTTTGAATAAACACGCATTGAAAGTTTCCTCCGTGATGTCTTACTACTATTTCCTATGCGATTTGGTTTTCTTTTCCCCTCTCCTCTTCTTCCCTCCTTTGCATGATGGCTACTACCTCTTTATGACTAATTAAACTCCTGCTACATAATTACACATGGCTTGTCCACCTTCACGTCTCCTCGACAAATGACTCTCCAGTCTCCCTTCACCTCATCCATCCTCCTGCCTGCCTCCTACATACATACAGACACACATCCTCCTGCCTGCCTCCTACATACATACAGACACACATCCTCCTGCCTGCCTCCTACATACATACAGACACACATCCTCCTGCCTGCCTCTACATACATACAGACACACATCCTCCTGCCTGCCTCCTACATACATACAGACACACATCCTCCTGCCTGCCTCCTACATACATACAGACACACATCCTCCTGCCTGCCTCCTACATACATACAGACACACATCCTCCTGCCTGCCTCCTACATACATACAGACACACATCCTCCTTCCTGCCTCCTACATACATACAGACACACATCCTCCTGCCTGCCTCCTACATACATACAGACACACATCCTCCTTCCTGCCTCCTACATACATACAGACACACATCCTCCTGCCTGCCTCCTACATACATACAGACACACATCCTCCTTCCTGCCTCCTACATAGATACAGACACACATCCTCCTGCCTGCCTCCTACATACATACAGACACACATCCTCCTTCCTGCCTCCTACATACATACAGACACACATCCTCCTTCCTGCCTCCTACATAGATACAGACACACATCCTCCTGCCTGCCTCCTACATACATACAGACACACATTCCTCCTCTGGTCGACTCCGTGTGTAAGTGTTTATTAATGATAGTTTTTCGTCCCACATGTCCTACAATATCTACCACAATAATCCATTACCTCGCTGGCCTCTTTTATTTTTTTATAAGGTTGTTCTTTTCCTTTCATTCTTAAT
>JACEEZ010002988.1:204530-217030 GCA_016584305.1 Chionoecetes opilio
GAGACAAGGTGAAAGTAAGTCTTGCAGCGCGCCAGTTCGACTCCCAGGAACGTGACCAAGATACATTCTCCACGAAAACATTTCAGACCAAACAGTCAAAAAGTTAAAAACAAGTTCCGCTTTTAAAACAGTCCAAACTTCAAACAACCGAATCCTTCAGATGGGAAGAAGTCGATATATAATAAAAATTAAAAAAATACATTTGGAACGTCGCTTTCAAAACATATCTAGATTTATATCTATGTATCTCTCTCTCTCTCTCTCTCTCTCTCTCTCTCTCTCTCTCTCTCTCTCTCTCTCTCTCTCTCTCTCTCTCTCTCTCTCTCTCTCTCTCTCTCTCTCTCTCTCTCTCCTTAACTGCGTCTGGCGGAGGAACACGGCTCCCTGGAGGCCCGGCCGCCGCTGATAAAAAGTAAAACAGAAAAAAAACAGAATTTGAATGTTCGTGCAACGCGTCCAACTCTGGGGAAGTGACGGAGGAGGAGGAGGCGGAGGAGGAGGAGGAGGCGGAGGAGGAGGCGGAGAAAAAGGGCAAGGAAGAGGAGGAGGAGGTAAAGGAAAAGGAACAGGACAAAGAAGAGAAGGACACGGAGGAATGATATCACACTGAAGAGGACTAAAAGACGGTTTAGGAAAAGGAGAATAAAGAAGGAGGAGGAGGAGGAGAGAGGGAGGAGGAGGAGGAGGAGGAGGAGGAGGAGGAGGAGGAGGAGGAGGAGGAGAGGAGGAGGAGGAGGAGGAGGAGGAGGAGGAGGAGGAGGAATACAAAGAAATACAAAGGAAGAACAGACAGCAACAGCCCTACTGGGCCAAACGAGGCTGCCTGTGTGACTACTTTCTACCACTATAGTTTCTACGTGTTAGAGGTAAAAGAATGACAAAGTTGAAGGCTCTTCCCCACCCACCTCTCCCTCCGGCCGAGGCCGACAAGAAAACAGTGAGAAAAAATACACCATAGGGCATAGAGTATTGAAAAACTGTCATGAAATTTGATAAAAAAGATTGAAGGAGAGTCATACTCTAAACTAAAGCTAAGAGTATGTCTCTCCTTCAGTTTTTCCTAGCAAATTCCTAGGCAGTTTTGCAATACTGTACGGCAGGGTGGTCCAACTTCTTCCACGCCGTGGGCCACTTGGGCACTAAACTAATACGTTGAGGGCCACTTATATATATATATATATATATATATATATTATATATATATATATATATATATATATATATATATATATATAGTAAGTAACGAGAACAACAGCACAAAACCGAAGGGAATGACCAGGATGTGATACCAAGACGTGACGAAGAGAAACAAATACACATTGAAAGGAAGAGAGAGTACGAGATAGTGATGGCCTTGGTTGTGAAAGAGACGGAGGAAGAGGAGAAAGGGAGGGAGGAGCCAGGAGGAAAGTGAGGAGCGTGAGGAGAGATACATAATGGAGGTGGCAGTGGAGGAAGATGGGGAGGGGAGGGGAAAGAAGAGAGGAATGGAAGGGTGGGGTGGGGGAGGGGGGCGATACATGAGGTGAGTGGAGAGTGTAGAATGAGAGAGAGAGAGAGAGAGAGAGAGAGAGAGAGAGAGAGAGAGAGAGAGAGAGAGAGAGAGAGAGAGAGAGAGAGAGAGAGAGAGAGAGAGAGAGAGAGAGAATACAGTTCTCTTGTTATTGTGTTGAAAGTAATGCATGCTTTTAATATCCATATGTATTTTCCAGGCATATCAATCAACTAATTATTGGCATGAATACTTGTCTCTTCATCAATTTGCAAATGGATATATGAATCAATACGAATACAATTACTAATGAAGTTAAACACACACAACACCAACACCATACATATACACACAAACCACAATTATGTCCACCAAACCACGATGAGCAATCCATACCACTATTGTACTGTACTGTAGGTGTCCTCTCTCCAATTACTCTCTCCAATTACTGTCTTAGCACCTTCTTTCTATATTCTTTTGATCTCACCGACTAGGCAGCTGTTTAGAGGAATTTTCCTATTTGTCACGCCCCCATTAGCCAGGTTTGCGCTCCTTGACCTGTCTATAAAGGTGGTTGACGCGTCTGCCACGGCTACCACAACGACGCTACCAACACGCCCGCCACCAGCATCTCATCTCATGTTCCTGCCCTGCCTCTACTCACTATATTCAAGTTATGTACCATACTCCCGGTACACTATCACATACTCGTCCATTAAATAACTAATGACAATAAAACTATAACACATCCATTATTAATATCCTACACAAATAGAACTCGTATTGTTTTGTATCCGTGATGTAAGTACACAAGCTAATCCTTACACCGAATCCCTCACCTGCGTCGGAACAAATCACATATTTCAACAACAAAACAAACACACTATTACTTTACAATCAGTCAGGGAGGATTTACTGCCAATGATAAAAAAACTTTCCTCCTCTCTCTCTCTCTCTCTCTCTCTCTCTCTCTCTCTCTCTCTCTCTCTCTCTCTCTCTCTCTCTCTCTCTCTCTCTCTCTCTCTCTCTCTCTCTCTCTCTCTCTCTCTCTCTCTCTCTCTCTCTCTCTCTCCTCTCTCTCTCTCTCTCTCTCTCTCTCTCTCTCTCTCACACACACACACCACACACACACACACACACACACACACACACACACACACACCACACACACACACACACACACACACACACACACACACACACACACACACACACACACACACACACCACACACACACACACACACACACACACACACACACACACACACACACACACACACACACACACACACACACACACACACACACACACACACACACACACACACACACACACACACACACACACACACACACACACACACACACACACACACACACACACAACACACACACACACACACACACACACACACACACACACACACACACACACACACACACACACACACACACACACACACACTGGATATTTTATCATTAGTTTCACGAGGCTAATAATGCGCTGTTTCTCCCTGTCGCCAAATTTAGATCAGTAATTCATTTAGGAGGAATTTACTGAGGCTCAATGCGACCAGACAAACATTGATTAGCCTTGAGGGTACGAAACAGTCTGTGGTGATACTGATCGGGCCGGGATACTGTGCAGGGGATCAGTGCGTAGAGAACGATAGGAAAAATACTCGATAGAAATAATATAACGATACAAACAATATAAATAGGCTACACTCCTACAGTGAACCAGGAATCGAGAAGTGAATGTGTGAATTAAGTTTGGTATTTATTGATAGTTTGGTGGTTTTTGGTGATTCTTATAATAGTGAGTTTTAATACAAGGTGATGACTTAGATTATGATGTGTGTGGTGATGGCAAGGCAAATTTTCTGCATAAATGTTTGTATATTAAGATGGTTTACGTGATTTTCCTGCTTTCAATAAACACACAAACGCCAAACAAAAATGTAAATAAACTGAACATTCATCAGAGGGTCATGAGGAATAATTAAGGCATCATGAAATAAATCTGATAATTAACTATTACTGTGTATGTTAGCAACGTCCCAGCGTCCATTGCAGAACATAAATAGCCGGACGTATAATAAGTAAATAGGTAGATTAATTAATTAATTAATTGACTACTAAATAAAATAAACAACACATCGAAACTTTTTAGCCTGGTACCCCATACGTATCCAAACACATAAATGTTTGTAAATATGTTCAGGTGAAGGGAGCTGACGAGGACACACACACACACACACACACACACACACACACACACACACACACACACACACACACACACACACACACACACACACACACACACACACACACACACACACACACACACACACACACACACACACACACTGACACACATACAAACACACACACTGACACACAAACACACACAACCCTTCTCCTATGCAAGAATCAGTCCATATCACACTAATATACATTCGTGTGTGTGTGTGTGTGTGTGTGTGTGTGTGTGTGTGTGTGTGTGTGTGTGTGTGTGTGTGTGTGTGTGTGTGTGTGTGTGTGTGTATTGTGAGCGTGTAGGGGATAGGGGAAGGGGAGTGTTGGAGTCAGGTTAAGGAAAATGGAGGGGGGTTGGGGAGGAGAGTTGGGGAAGACATGGGGAAGGCATCTTGTGTCTCCCCCGCGGCTGAAGCTTTTCTTTGATCTGTGAACGTGGCTGGCATGTTCCCTCCTCCTCCTCCTCCTCCTCCTCCTCCTTTCTCAGTCCCTTCATTCCTCTATTCTTTCTTCCCCCTGTCTTTCATATGACTATACCGCTCTATCTCTTCTTGTTGCTCTCGTCCTCATCAATTTCTCTTTTGATTCCTTATCGTTTTTTTCTAATTTTGTTTAAAGCTCCTCCCTTCCTTAACCTCCCGTCCTTCCTCTGCTTCTTGATTAAAGTACATCTCTCTCTCTCTCTCTCTCTCCTCTCTCTCTCTCTCTCTCTCTCCTTCTCTCTCTCTCTCTCTCTCTCTCATCTCTCTCTCTCATCTCTCTCTCTCTCTGTTATTCTTTATACCCAAGCTATTTCTACTCATCTTACGTCCTCTGATCCACTCCTCCTCCTCCTCCTCCTCCTCCTCCTCCTCCTCCTCCGTGCATCTCCCTCCCACGGGCGGCTCCAATACCACCTATGTTTAGAAATGAGCAGTTTTCTCCCCGGGTTTTCCTGGTCTGCCTTTGAAGAGTCGGGCTTGTGAGTTCCGTCATCTCGTTTCTTTTAGTTGATTACCAGAGGATGGCGAGAGTCTCTGGTCTTATGGGAGGAGGAGGAGGAGGAGGAGGAGGAGGAGGAGGAGGGAAAAGGAGGAGGAGGAGGGAGGAGGAGGAGGAGAGGAGGAGGAGGAGGAGGAGGAGGAGGAGGAGGAGGAGGAGGAGGAAGAATCTGAGGCGATGGAGGCGTAAACCTGCTTCGTAAAGATGGGGGGAAATACGAAGAGTAAAGGAGTAAAGGAGGAGGGTGATAATGATAATGATGGAATACTGAAGGAAATCAATAGACAAACATATGCAAACTGATAATTATGTACAAATATTAAGGAGGAGAAAGAGACCTCAGTCTTTTGTCTCGTTCCCGTCACGGCATCCTGTAACCTTGTATCACTCTTGCCTGTACTGGTTAATCCGTAATATGAGTCTACATTTTTTTCCCTTATTTTACATTTTTACATTTTGTGCCTTTATCGCCTATAGGCAGTGACCTCCACTAGGATGGTAGGCCCTGAATTTTCACTTGAGGGCTGTGATGGTTGGCCCTCATCCTTTGGCCCTCGCCCATTTACTTCAACGTGTATTTCCCTGCCCCTCCTGATCTCCGGGAACCAGTACACCCACCCATAGTTGTGATAGTCTTGGTGGGTGGTGGGTGGTGGTGGTGGTGGTGGTGGTGGTGGTGGTGGTGGTGTCGGCGACGGTGAAGGGAGAACAACAAACAGAACAACGGAGCCTCACGTAACTCTGTTCATTTTCTCACGTAAAACTTGCCCTGAGCGCCCCGCGGCTCATATAACTTGTGCTGGTCAACCAAACTTTAATAAACTTTATCATAAAAGTGTGTTGACATTTTTCTAATTATTTTTTGGAGAGAGAGAGAGAGAGAGAGAGAGAGAGAGAGAGAGAGAGAGAGAGAGAGAGAGAGAGAGAGAGAGAGAGAGAGAGAGAGAGAGAGAGAGAGAGAGAGAGAGAGAGGAAGATGATGTAAACAGGTAGGGTGGGGGCAAAGTTGTAGGTACGGTGTGTGGGAGGGGGGGAGTGCAGTAGATTTTTATGGACAAAGAAAAATTATTTTGTGTAACTTTCGCGGCTTTCATCATGAAAAACCCCCAGCTGCACAGCATTAAACAATTTTCTCGTCTAATTAGTTAAGAGGCTTGGGAACTCTTAACATATTTATTTATGACTTAATGTCAAGTAATATATATCATACCATTGTGGTTCTGTCTATACATAGCTTGCTATGATTTCACGTTGATTGATCATCTCATATCTGATTTAAACTAATTTCATTTTGATATCATTAAGACATTTATTTGTTACAAGTTCTAACCAAATAACGTGGATAAAAATTGGCTGTAATAAAGCGATGACTTTTATATTAGAAACTTCAGATTAAGCACCACTATTGTTTTGATTGTTACTTATATTTTCTTCTTGAATGTCTCTATCTCTGGTTAGCTCTAATAATTTTGTTTTTCCCTTTGCAGGTGAGAAGCCGTACCGGTGTTCGTGGGAAGGCTGTGAGTGGAGGTTCGCCCGATCCGATGAGCTGACTCGCCACTTCAGGAAACACACGGGAGCCAAGCCCTTCAAGTGCCACCACTGTGGGCGCTGCTTCTCCCGCTCCGATCACTTGGCACTCCACATGAAGAGGCACCAGTGAGGTCGGCCAAAATCTCCTGTCCTCGACCTCTAACCCAACTCAAGTGAGATCCCCAGCACAGCAAGACCAGCACAACTAGCATCAACCTTTCCCTTCCCCTGACGTCAGTGCCACCTCCTGGTTATCCCTGGCTAGCAATGACCTGGTCTGACCTCGGAACTACAGTGACCCCAACCTGACCTTTCTTTACTTTAGCTGAGTGACATGTAAGGGAGGATAAGTAGGTTTGAGCGAGGGCCGCACTCTGGACCCAAGGAAGAGTGAGCGAGTCAAGGGTTGCTGGTGCACGTGTAACCCAGATTTTGAAAACAAATATTGCTGTTTCTGAAAAAAAAGTTATACAATCCGGAGTTTTGTCGGTGGAGGATAAAATCTGTGGCCATTATGTCCAGAAGGTGCAAAGGGAGGAAAGGTTTACTACATGCAGAAACTGACTGATCAAAGAAAATATGGGCATGGTTTGTCCTCAGAAACTCGTGTTATTTTGTGTACAGTGTAGGTGGTAAGGTGGCCGCCGCCGTTAGCGTGGTGGCGTAGTGTAGTGGAGAAAGATAACTAAACGTTTACGTATGTGAGTGGTTGCCTTCAAACATAAAAGTGATCATTTTCTTTGTAGTGCAAGACTTTCAATGATTCTCTGAAAGCCACTTAAACTTTCGGCTACAAAATTATAAAATTCTACTAAAGAAAATGATCCTCTTGTTGTCTTCTCTTTTTATATTTGAATTTCAGGACAGAAAGTAACCACGATTTAAGTTTAAAAATGCTAGATTTTATCTTGAAATGTACAAAACGTCTCGATGTATCGGTAAGGATGCATACCGTGTACTGTTGTAATACTGGTGTCTAGCGCTGTACATACAACATTAATGTAAGGATTCTGTACCACTGCCATGCTACTTGAGGCAAGGAAAATATCAAGTGTGTGATTGTGGTAACTCCTCCCTGTCTGAGTCCACCGCCCGTCACATCAACATTATTCGTGTTCACTTTTCATTCTTATCAAATTAGACACATTAAAATTTTCTAAGTGATGCCGGGAGGGTGTTCTCGGGACCCCCAGCGCGGCGAGCAGCGGAGCGGGACACTAATGAACCATGGGAACTACTCCTTGACTTGGGCCTCGGAGGGGCAGGGCCAGCGAGGCGCTGCTCCGAGGTGCGAGTCAGGGGTAATCCCACGGGCAGCCGTGTACCTGCACCAATACGACTCCCGATGACGCCACAGGCCCCCCAGGCGACGCCCCCCCGGCCACCACTGGTTGGTGTGGCGCTGGCTGGACTCATTCACAACACTGTTTTCTAGATATCATTTACAATCCTCAAGAGCTCGCTGGTGATATGCATTCAGAACCATACTGTTTGTAACAGTGAGAAAGGAACGTATTATTTTTTAGATGTGAGAGATACAAGTCCCTTAGAGCTCTCTCCCTCTCATGTCACATCTCTTCTCGCGCCGATAAGAATCAGAGTCTCAAACATTTACACTCAGTAATCAACCGTTTCAAGAAAATTCATAAGGAACAATTAAATGAACAAAAAGTATACATATAACAACTACGTGCTGAACAAATATTACAATGTAAATAAAATCATGCTTTGAATTGTTAGGTCGCCTGACGCACAGCATCAGCAAGCACGTGCGTCCAGCCGCCTGACGCAGGACCAGGTGCGCTGCGTGCCTGGAGGCCTCCTGACAGAGGGCGCCGCGACACAATGAGCAGACAAATAAATTGCGTCATCAGAAGAAACGAAGTCGCGGAACAAACACGTCAACACAGAAGTACCTTAGCAAAAAGCGTTGCGAAAACTTAGCAAATAAAACAACATAATTAACGAGTGGTGAGCACCAGCTTGAAAAACCACAAGTTTTCAAATGTGCCACAGAGTTATTGTTCTTGAGGAGCAAATATCCAGACGTAAAGGCAACAAAATGTCCTCAAACCCGTAAAATAATAAAAGAAATCACAAAAATGCGGTGACCTTTGCTGAAGCCATAGTCTTCGGAAAGTGGAATAGAATTCAATGAAAATCTAGTAAAAATGCGTGAAAACATAAATCTCAACAAATCTTAACAAGACGCAGCAGGACACACACACACACACACACACACACACACACACACACACACACACACACACACACACACACACACACACACACACACACCGTCCGTGTGGCTCAGTTGGTTAGGGCGCCCGGCATCATTCTGCAGTGGTCCGGCGTTCGATCCCCGACCCCGCTCATTCCCGGGGATTTCTCCACTGTGAAATTCGGGCGGTACTGTCCCACTTGAGCAAGGGGATGGGGGGGGGGGAGGTCCCAGCATTGCCCAAAGATCGGTAATAATGAGCTCCAAGCTCGCACTGAAAGGGTGAAACTGGCGATCGCGAGCCAGCTCGCGTGGACAAGACCATGGGGTGAATAACACACACTGAAACACACACACACACACACACACACACACACACACACACACACACACACACACACACACACCACCACTGAATCCCCCCCCCCACCCACACACACACACAACACAAGGTACAGACAGGAGCCAGCAATATTCAGACTCAGCCAGCATTGTCACACGCACTCCGGCGCTCACAACTACAACTCTCAACAACCATTCCATAACCCTGCCCTCGTGCCCTGCCCAAAGTGTCCTTTTTATATTTCAAATTATTATTTTTTCCCCTTTTTGAGTCTGACGCTCATTTGTTCACTCGCTAGTAACAAACGATATAAATAGCATGTGATTCGTAATTCTTAAAAATACTTATTTGATATTTAGCGTAATGAAGAGTAGCTAAAAAAAACGTACAATGACTTTTCCTGACATTCTGAATTTTTACGATAATGAAGTAATGGTAAATAATGAATAAATTATATATATCACTATACAAAGTAATATATACACTGATGAAGCACGCATCTCGACAGTTATTTTTGTATCGTTCTTAATTTCACATCTCTGGCCCAACGATGCAGCGGGAGTGCTGTTCATCCCGCCAGCAGCCCAGCAACACAGCCGCAGTAACAAGGCGATTCTGGACACGCCCCGACCCCTCCCTTACTCAACAGTTACCCAGTTCTCACATGGTGCTAAAGCCTGTCTCATACCTCAGTAACTCCGCGCTAACAAAGAATTAAGAAATAAAAGGAAAATAAGCCGAAGGAACTACGAGGAAAAAAAGTGTATATCATGCAAGAAAACCCTCCCGGAGGTGCTCGCTGTTCAGTCAACTAATGAGAGACGCGTCACATACTGGTCTCTGTACCGGGAGGAGGAACGAACGGCATCTGCACGCCGTTCATCCATCGGTTCACTCGCATCCAGGGCTTCGAGAACCATCAGTTTTCGTGGAGACCAGGAAAGCAGAAAGATGTAAATATATACGAGTACTACGTATGTGTATGTATGTATGTACATCGCGGGAGCCCCCAGCGACCCCGACACTGTGTCCTGGGCTCCTGTTCTCCGCGGCATAGCGCTGATTACTGAACAGAAAGGAGGGACGGTTTTATACTGTAATATTATATAAGTAAGACTAAATCCTTTACAGAAAATGCAATTATCTTTCTGCTTTGGTCGACAAAAAATATTTTGAGAAGGGATATTATTAGAACTGATATCAATAACTAGGATAAAAACATAAATGTATATATTTATTTTAATCTCTTTTTGACACTCGGAATAAAATAGAAACTAATAAGAAAATAAACCTAAGTGTACTGAAATATTCGCTTGAAATACGAAAAAAAAGCTAAACCTAGGAACCCAAGAAGCGTATCCAAGAGCGATCATCAATGTGGCTAGTGAAGATCAACCTCAATGTGTACCAAAGGACATGAAACGAACATAGGAAAAAGCAAGGGCAAAGTTCTATCACTATTACCAACACATTACATCACTTGCCATTCTGTTCACTGGGGGCAGTCATCTCCGGCAGGCAGACTGTTCACACGGGCTCACCATCTCGGGTCACTGGCCAGTACCAACTTTAACCATATTTGTTTTTGAAGGTTAAAACAAGCCTTGACTATTTTTCATATTGATATCATTTACGAATTACGAAAATAAAATGTGCTTCCACAATGCAGAATCCATGTTGTCTCCCGCTTTAAGGGAATGAGTGAGCCTGTGAACCCAGAGTGAACCACAGACCTGTGTTTGTCAAGGGCTGTGGTTCGGGAGCCTCGTCTTGAACACTCTGCTCGCCGCGGACGCAACCACTGTCTTAGGATTAAAGGAAAAAGTTATTTGCGCTGTGACGTAAGGTAAATCACTGGATCTGAGGGCAACAAAGTGCCACCCCACGGTCAAAATTAAGTAATTAAATACACAAATCTACTGCAACTGTAAAACACAAGAAAAGGAAATCAAGAAAAATGAGCAAAAAAGTAAGTAAAACTAAATAAAACACTATACATTATATTATTATAAGACACGCCATCGATCTGTTGGCATTTTTACTCATTGCTTCTGTGATTGTGGGTTGTCATTTTCTTCCCCGAGGAACCAGACTTTAGATCATAGGTCTGTAGCATTTTATTGAATGTAAAAGATTAACCCCACGTCTTCAGGGGTAGCTTAAGCTTTAACAAAACACCACATAGCATATACAAGTTCTATCTTCTCTCTCTCTCTCTCTCTCTCTCTCTCTCTCTCTCTCTCTCTCTCTCTCTCTCTCTCTCTCTCTCTCTCTCTCTCTCTCTCTCTCTCTCTCTCTCTCTCTCTCTCTCTCTCTCTCTCTCTCTCTCTCTCTCTCTCTCTCTCAAGAATCATCCCTAGACCCAATTGTTTGTACCATCATAGAGCAGTTGTATTGGGCAGCTTCGCCTTGACCTGACCTGACCTAAGACCAAATACTACATTATTTACTCTGATCGGCTAAACTATACATTCACTTCACTCCAAAAGCCCCCTGGTTACTGTTTCCATCAATTAATAAGGAAACAAATGCCCTTTTACCAGTTCTTTCCTCTTGATCATTATTTTTACTCCGTCTTTAACTTGGACAGGTCAGGGTTAAGTTGCCTACTAAAGGGGTCCCACAGCCAATGTTCAGGCAGGAGACCTCACACTACCTTAGGTCAGAGTGACGTTGGTCGAGGTTTATGTGGAACACCCTCTCCTCCCTCCTCCCTTTACTGTGAAAACACATGAATGTACACACAACAAAAAAACAAAACAAAAGATAAAAGTCAATGAGGCTACAACTCCAAACAAGTGTGAAGAAGTCGAAAAATTCTAGAGTTTTCTTATCACTATTAGACTCCTTATTAGAATCCCTGTCACAGCCTGTTATTGATATAAGCGAACGACAGTTGCTCAAATCGTAGATGAGACTTGTACATGCTACCACGAAAGGGGGAGCTGAGGGAGGCATCACGCGCTCTTTCTTGCCCCTTTTACTTTACTCTCCCATTGTCACCTTCATCTTACAGGGCACGAAGAGCGAGTAATTGCCTCCCTTTGACCCCCTTCCCCCTCCTGGATCAGGGGGAAGAGAGCGGTGAACACTGGCTTCCTCTCCGCACCATGAACTCCGAGGTGTTGAGAGTCGCCCGATCCCCCCCTCCTCCCCCTCTTTGCACTTCTTACGTCTTGACTCCTTTGCCTCGTGCATCCCAGCTTCCGCGAGGCACCGACATTCACCCAAACACGAACACTTCAAGTGCAGTAATTCACCATATCGTAAAGACTAATTATGGAACACATCCTAAAGCGGTTTTCACTTACTTTCATTCGCTTTTCACATACTCTTTATGGGTATCTTTTTTTACTGCACATTTCCATCTGACGTGGCTGTTGACATTCTAAAGTTTTCTGCCAGCTATTTCTGTAATTTATCTATAGTTTGACTTATATCCGTGAATGTGATAATGCATGGCGACACCTGTGTTCGCAGCGCCATGTCGTGACCGCGGCAGTTGGGATCCACCTGTGCCCTCTCCTGTTCTATGTGTAAATACCGTTCTTCTACTTTTATTACCTTTTTCTACTAAAGAAAATAGAAAGGAATTTATGTTTGTATTTAAAATGAATTTTAAAGAAGCGTTTATAATTAGATTCTCTTAGGTAGTGTTCTATAGAA
>JACEEZ010002988.1:229530-232030 GCA_016584305.1 Chionoecetes opilio
ATCATCATCGTCGCCACAAACAATCATTGCCGTCCCCACTATTAACGCTTCCACGGCTATAATTACCTGTCCCTTCCCTGCTCTCCCCTCCCAGTAACCCCTTGCCAATATTATTACCACCACCACCACCACCACCACCAACACCACCACCACTACCACCACCACCACCCTACCACCACCCACTCTTTATTACGCAATCAGTCATTAATCCGTCAGACATTGTGCTAACTCGCTCAGTGGACGAAATTGTTTTCAGTGTAACGCGCTTCCACGTAACAGGAACGAACGACTTTTTATGACTTTTTTCCTCACCTGCCGTGCTAAACCTGGACACACACACACACACACACACACACACACACACACACACACACACACACACACACACATACACACACACACACACACATACATTCACACAAAAAAAATACGTCAATAGTGGTTTCTTTCACCTCGTTTATTTATGTACCACCTTCCACGATACATTATAGAGTTTGTGAGGGAATAAAAAAGCTCCCTACTCTATAAAGTTTGTGTGTATTATAAGGTTTACAGCAAACGAGAACACGCAATGCAAAGTTACTGTGTTATGATGATTACTGTTTGTACTGTTACCTTTATATACAGGTGTGCTTTCTCTCTCTCTCTCTCTCTCTGTCTCTGTCTCTGTCTCTGTCTCTGTCTCTCTCTCTCTCTCTCTCTCTCTCTCTCTCTCTCTCTCTCTCTCTCTCTCTCTCTCTCTCTCTCTCTCTCTCTCTCTCTCTCTCTCTCTCTCTCTCTCTCTCTCTCTCTCGTCTGTGTGTGTGTATCTGTGTCTGTGGCTGTGTGTGTGTGCATGTGTGTAATAGTAATAATAATAGTAATAGTAAATTTATTGCCATAATTGTTACATCTATAAATTATACAAACAAACTTATATATACCATGTCTATTAACGGCATGGTCTGTCGGGCCAAGACTCTTTGACAGACGGAAATTTCTAATCTAAATTTGCAGTACACAGTAGTGTGTGTGTGTGTGTGTGTGTGTGTGTGTGTGTGTGTGTGTGTGTGTGTGTGTGTGGTGTGTGTGGTGTGTGTGTGTGTGTGTGTGTGTGTGTGTGTGTGTGTGGTGTGTGTGGTGTGTGTGTGTGTGTGTGTGTGTGTGTGTGTGTGTGTGGTGTGTGTGTGTGTGTGTGTGTGTGTGGTGTGTGTGTGTGTGTGTGTGTGTGCGCGCGTGTGTGTGTGTGTGTGTGTGTGTTGAGAGGCGATGATTCTGACGAGGCAATTAGCTCCTTCCAGCAATGTTAATGACCGCGTTATGGGTAGTAAGGGGAGACATTACGCCGGGATCATCGACCGTAACAGAGCGTCGACTTGGATCATCGACCGTAACAGAGCGTCGACTTGGTGCCGCGTGATTCTGTACAAGCCTGACAGAGGTTATAGCCAGGAGTTAATCACGTTAATCAAAGAGTACACGAGGAGTAGGAGTAAGACGAAGAGGAAGGAAGGGAAGGAGTTAAGGGTGGATTACGTACGCATAGGTGATCAAATACTCCTTTATTATTGCTGTTATTATTACTATTATTATCATTATCCTTATTATTATTATTACTATTATTATTATCATTATCATCATTATCATCATTATTATCATCAGGAGCATTATCATCATTATTATTATCATTATCATTATTATCATTATCATTATTATCATTATTATCATTATCATTCCTAACAGTAATTAACTAGCGCACTACATGACAGCAAACTGCTCTCTCTCTCTCTCTCTCTCTCTCTCTCTCTCTCTCTCTCTCTCTCTCTCTCTCTCTCTCTCTCTCTCTCTCTCTCTCTCTCTCTCTCTCTCTCTCTCTCTCTCTCTCTCTCTCTCTCTCTCTCTCTCTCTCTCTCTCTCTCTCTCTCTCTCTCTCTCTCTGATATTTAGTTACCATAAGTGTCCCTTTAATCCCTTCACACCCAGATATTTATTTTGCTATAAAAAATCGTCTGTTGTTAGCCATAACATTTTCGAAAAGTAACTTAATATACCAAATTAGCAAGTGGACAAGGATACTTAACAGGTCATATCTATAAAATATTGCTTATATTCATTAAAAATCGTCTAATGGTACCCAAATTACAATTGAAATTACGTTCTGGGTCTCAAGGGGTTAAGGCTTGGGAAAGGAAACTACAGGAGTCGTTTTCAATAGATCAGCAAGGTTACCCATCCCTCACCATGCCAAGAGTCTTGTTTCTGCGAATTATTCACTTATTGTTACACCATTTGGTATCACTGCAAATAACTGTTATAGCTACGCAGTTGTTTTGATTTGAAAGAAATATTTCGCTTTGAATGAAATATTTCGCTTTGAATGGAAATATTTCGCTTTGAATGAAATATTTCGCTTTGAAGGAAATATTTCGCTTTGAATGAAATATTTCGCTTTGAAGGAAATATTCGCTTTGAAGGAAATATTTCGTTTTGAAGGAAATATTTCGCTTTGAAGGAAATATTT
>JACEEZ010002988.1:237030-247030 GCA_016584305.1 Chionoecetes opilio
ATCCCCCTCTTCCTCTCTCCCTCACTACATCAGTCTACCTCTCCCTCACTCCCTTTTTCTCTCCCTCATTCCTCTGTCCCTATATAGTTCCCATTTATCCTTTATTCCATCCCTTCTTTACCTCTATCTCCATCTGTCTATCCAACACCCTCTTCTCATTCCTATATCCCAACAATCCTCTCCCCTCTAAGGGAAAATATACCCCTCTCTCAGCTTACCATGCCATAGTGTCTCTGTTCCCTATCCTCTCCGCACCCCCCTCTCCCCACCCTCCCACTCCCCACCCTCACCCTTCCCCTCCCACCTTCCCTTCCCCACCCATCTCCCCTTCCCCACCACCTCCGCTACCCTACCAATACGTACCGGGTCGCATGGGGGAAATGAACGGAAATGGAGCCGAAAAACTGCTTGATGTGCTGTAAATATCGACCTCTTTCCCGGGTGACCTTCTTTTTATACTTCCACGTCGTCCATATCCATAGCGATGTCATGTCACTAAGTTATTGTGTTGGGCGCCTATCTGCCGGCCAGGTCCCACACACATGCACGTGAAGGTATAGACCCCGTGATATACATGGTAAGTTTTCATATTTCACAGACAGTTTCGTGCACACATCCCATGACTTCCTACGGTGACATAGGTGGATGTTCCCATGCGTCACATATAAACAAGGAATCAACGGAGTATAAGCCATTACCATTAGTGAAGGGGTGAGTGAGTGGCGGGCCCTGCATATTCCACAATGGTTCACAATTACCCAATGGTTATCACTGGCCGTAGCTTTGCTGTGTGTCTGTACATCAAAGGCAGTACAGTCAGCAACATAAGCTTCAGTGAGGCAGCAATACAAACGTGCCACCCGACCGTCCAGGCAAGACTTGTGATGAAGGACCATGAGGTGTGACTTAACGCGGTGCAGACTGATTCTAGTTTGGAAACACTCGTGAGATGTTAAAAATGCACACACACACACACACACACACACACACACACACACACACACACACACACACACACACACACACACACACACACACACACACACACACACACACACACACACACACACACACACACACACACACACACACACACACGAGTGAGGAGGAGATAAACAATGCACTTAAGGCAATGGAAAATTATTGTAATCAGTGGAAAATGGAAATTAACACTAGTAAGACAAAAGTAGTGGTATTTGGAAGGGGAAGAGCCCAGACTGAAGGCTATAACTTTAAATTTGATAGTGAAAATGTGGAAACTGTAGGAGAATATAAGTACCTTGGAGTGTTATTGACAAGCAATGGGAGATTTAGAAAATGTCAACAGTAATGCACTGAATCACCTACAAGAGCTATGTACAGCCTTATTGGAAAGTGTAGGAAATTTGATCTTCCTGTAGATCTTCAAATGGAGTTGTTTAGAAGTACAGTATTACCCGTACTGTTATATGGCTGTGAGGTGTGGGGACATACTGTAAATAGGGAAGTAGAAATTTTACATATGAAGTTTCTCAAACACATGCTTTGTGTGCAGAGAAATACATGTAATGATATTGTTTATGGGGAACTTGGGGCATATCCCATGGATATTGATGTAAAAGTTAGAATGATAAATTACTGGATTAGACTAATCACCGGAAAACCTGAAAAATGTTCTTATGTTATGTATCAGTGTTTGCTGCACCTGGACACTGTTGGACGGTACACATCACCTTGGCTAAAGGAGATCAGATCAGTGTTAAATAACTGTGGCTTGTCAGGGGTGTGGTTGAACCAGGAAGTGACTAACCCAGTATGGTTGGCAAGAACTGTGGAACAAAGGCTTAAAGATCAATGGATTACTCTTTGGTATAGAAATCTTATGACAAAGTCTGTTTGTAGTAACTATGTATCTTTTAACTGTATATTTGGCAGAGAGGAGTATTTAACTAAATTGAAGACCAAATCACGAATTGTTTTTGCTAAACTTAGGACAAACAATAATAGACTGCCAGTAACAGCAGGAAGATACCAAAATGTGCCCAGAGAGGAAAGAATTTGTGATAAATGTGATGGTGCAGCACTAGGGGATGAATACCATGTTGTTTTAGAGTGTAATAATCAGGCAATAAGTCAGCTCAGGCATAACTATATCCCAGAGTATTTCTGGACTAGACCAAACAGAGAAAAATGTATTACATTAATGCAGAGTAATAATGTTAACACATTAAATAGGATAGTATGTTTCCTGGATGTAATATTTAAAATGTTCAGATGAAAATATGCTGTTATGTATCTGTAAGATGTGCTATGTTGTTTGATATGGATAATGACTTGTTGGCAATTAAGGAGCTGTGCTCCATACTTCTGTTGAAGTCTGAGCAATAAACCTTATTCAATTCAATTCAAATTCAAATTCAAATTCAAATTCACACACACACACACACACACACACACACACACACACACACACACACACACACACACACACACACACACACACACACACACACACACACACACACACACACACACACACACACACACACACACACACACACACGTCACACACAAAAAAAGGGACAAAGTATATGTTAACCTAAATTATGTTTATTATAGCAAGGTAAATACGGCAAAGTAAATATATACAGAGTGAACAACGTGACCTACTATATTGAAGCCCCTCAGTCCCCTCATTCATCCCCTCAGTCGTGGCGGCGTACGACGTACCTCCCCTCTTTCCCCCTCCCTCGATCTTCTTCAGACGCCGCTAAAACCTATGTCTTTTTCTTTACTTTTTTGGAATTGCGGGTAAAACCAACTTTTCACTTTATTTCTTATCCACAGATCAGAGAAGGGCACAATAATCTTAAAGTTTTACACAGACTTCTCGGACAAATTCAAGAAAATATCACAGAGAGAGAGGGAGAGAGGGGCAGAGGAGGCTGGGTCGCCCGTCAGATGGTAAGGGAAAAAGGTTTGCGGGAGTTTTACATACATTTCGAATCCATTCGCTGGATTAGAATGCCATCTCAATCCCGGCAAGGACCTATAGAGGCCATAAGGAAGGGGAAGAAACAACTATGAAAAGATATTACGCTCCTAAACCTGCTTCCGTAGTGACTGGCGGGTCGCGTGACGCCGGGACGGAGCCACGTATTCACTGCGCGGCTGTAGGGTCACCGCCGAGCAAGCATCACTCTGGACAGCACCAAGGACTCCGCAATGATGGCAGAGGAGTTAGGACGAAAGGACACCCACCCACCTAACCACCCACCCACCCACACAAACACACACCCACACCCACCCCACACACACACACACACACACACACACACACACACACACTTAGGGAACTCCGTAGTGTAAGGGTTAGCACGCTCGGCTCACAACCGAGAAGTCCCGGGTTCGATCCCCGGGCGGAGCGAAGACAGACGGGCGGTCTTCTTAAAACCCGAGCCCCTGTCCACCCAGCAGTGAATGGGTACCGGGTGTTAGCCGGGGGCATGTGACTCCCCTCCCGGGGTGTTGGCTTCGGCCAACACTAAAATACTAAGGATGAATGATCAAAATAAATGTTGATATGGAGATGGGGCCACACGAGCGTTGCTCTGGCCCTGTAGAATACAACTATATGAATACAACTAGACGAATACACACACTAGGGCACTCCGTGGTGTAGGGGAAGCACGCTCGGTTCACAACAGAGAAGTCCCGGGTTCGATCCCCGGGCGGAGCGGAAACAGATGGGTTTTTTCCTTAAAACCCGAGCCCCTGTCCACCCAGCAGTGAATGGGTACCGGGTGTTAGCCGGGGTTTGTGACCTGCTCTCCGGGGTGCTGGCTTCGGCCAAAACTAAGCACTAAGAATGAATGATAAAAATGTTGATATGGAGACGGGACCATACGAGCATTGCTCTGGCCCTGTAAAATACAACTAGATGAACACAACTAGATGAATACACACACACACACACACACACAGTACAGCATAGCACACTCTAATCTATCTTTATAAATCGAAGTTTATTGAAAAAGTACAGATTTCACAGAAAATGCACAAATGATTAGATAATGATGTAGCGTCAGTGATAAAGGCACATACATACGACTATATATACTCGTAGTTGCAAAGATTATGTTATTAGGATCAAAAGTGAGACATTACATTTTTAACACATAACTATACCTCTCTCTCTCTCTCTCTCTCTCTCTCTCTCTCTCTCTCTCTCTCTCTCTCTCTCTCTCTCTCTCTCTCTCTCTCTCTCTCTCTCTCTCTCTCTCACTGTGACCTTTCTTATCTATATCATTATTTCACAATTCTCTCAATCAACTTATTGGCAATGGAATATTTACATGACTCTTACCTGGAACTGAATGTTTCCAAAACCATTGGAAATAATGGCGTACAACATGAAAACAACAGATACTGAAGGCTTTCTGAACATTATTCGGAGGAAATGTAGCCAAATACCAAGGCTTTCTTTTCGTGGGTGGCAGTGGTAGTAACAGCACTGATGGTAGTAAAAGTAGTAGTAGTAATGAAATAATAGTAATAGCAGTAGTATAGTAGTAGTAGTAGTAGTAGTAGTAGTAGTAGTAGTAGTAGTAGTAGTAGTAGTAGTAGTAGTAGTAGTAGTAGTAGTAGTAGTAGTAGTAGTAGTATAATAGAAATAGTAGTAGTAATAGTAGTAGTAGTAGTAGTAGTAGTAGTAGTAGTAGTAGTAGTAGTAGTAGTAGTAGTAGTAGTAGTAGTAGCAGTTGTTGTTGTTGTAGTAGTATCACTCATTATTATCATTATTATTATTTGCATTATTATTATCACTATTATCACTATTATTATAATTACTATTATTACTATAATAATTATTGTCATTAACATTATTAGCATTAGTAGCAGTCGTAGTTGTTGTAGTAATTTCTGCTATTGTAGTAAGGGTAGCAGTAAAAATAATAACAGTTGTGATCGTATACTATACGAGAAAAATTTTGAAAAAATCATAAAGGTCAGTCTAGTTTTTCAGATTTCTTTTCCCTCAAACTATCTCTTGAAGTCAAAGCAAACGATGTCACGCTATGAAACATTACAAACTCAGTATTGTCTTGTCGTTTTTTTCCGCATTTTATAATGATAAAACATGATAGCAGATTAAGAAAATCATTGCACTTTACCATACAGATACTGAGTGTTGCAAATTTATAGTTTGGAGATACATACTTTTTTCTCATGTACTCAGTAATTCTTTTAAATCTTCATTGAGGATTTTTTTTTCCCTTTTTGTCACTATTCAGGCAACATTCCTTCCGGCGTCCTGTGGTGGGCAATGAAAGTCACGTTTTATTTGGATGCAATAATTCTAATTTTCAAGTTCTTATTTAGAGTATCAGTTTCTTTACTGAATACAATTAATTTCAATGATTTTATTTTAAAACGATTTTTTCACTACTGCAGCCAGGAAACATTATCTCGCTGCCATGAATATTTTACGCATTTTTATTTCTTTAGATTCATTGTAAGAATTGTCACTTAGTTGGTGCTTTAATAAGTCACACACAAGAAGCTAAATACGAGCAATAAAGAGGAATATAAGAATCATATCAATTAGTTGTTAAAATAAAAACGTTTTGAAATTAAATAACAATTTACCGTAAACGTGCCACAAAGATACTCAAATAGCTTCTGTAAATTGTTTTCAGTGCCTCCTTTAACCTCATATATATTCATATATTCATATATATTCATATATTCATATATATTAATATTACTAAATATATGATAATTCTCTTTAGCAGTACAAAGTGCAAATAACTGAAAAAAGGAAAAAAAACTATCACTAATATCACGACTGTCATGATCGTTATCATTATTTGTATCATTATCAAATTTCACTTCCATTACTGTTATCATTGACAACATTATTACTTTCATTACCATATTATCATTATTATCATTAAAGTTACAATAATTGTAGTGGCTAATATTTTTATGATAGTAGCAGTGAATAGGTTTTCCGGTTCCCGTGCCTTCCCTTGGTTTGCTGCACAGAGCTGAGAGGGGAGTGGCAGGGCTACATACAAAATCTCAACATTCTGCAACGGAATTTCACTAACGTTAAATAAATAAAATGAATCTGATCAAGAAGGGCAACACCAAAATGGTAAAGTGCCCCATGGTGACCTTCAGGACAGAATTTAGGGTCTACTAGTATCGTCAACAAGCGCTTTTACGTTATCTACGTCTTTTCTATTTTCTTCTTTTCAATTGTGTGGCCGCATAACAAGGACAGCAAATGGGAGAGCTAAAAGGGAGGACCAATCAGACACTGCAAGGTTGTCTGTCCCTCATGGATTTGTGTGGCGACAGAATGTATTACTAAGCATAACTAAGTTTTTGTTTCTCATCAAGGAATTTGACCCCAAAAATGCAGAAATGGGGAATAAAATCAACACTATTCAATGGAAAAAGCTCGAGATGCACGACGAAAAACTTACGAAACTCCAAATATTCCTTCCAACTGTATCAAAAGTTAGAAGTGAATATTACTGAAGGACCCACCACCTGGTTCACGCCTGGTAAGTCAACAACGGACCGTATCCTAGCGCTTCGTGTCCTGGTGGAACGTCGACGTGAGTTTCGACAGGGGATGCTTGCAGCCTATGTTGATCTCAAGAAGGCGTTTGACTCAGTGCATCGTGAGTCACTCTGGGATCTTCTGCGACTTCGAGGGATTCCTGCAAGGACTATTAGTTTGATAACTGGTCTGTATTCTGGGACTGAGAGTGCTGTGAAGTGTGGGGCAGGTGTATCCAGCTTCTTTCCTGTGAATACAGGAGTGAGGCAAGGGTGCGTCCTTGCCCCATCACTTTTCAACGCTTGTATGGACTGGGTATTGGACAAGGTTGTAGATCAAAGTGATTGTGGAGCATCCGTCGGCAACACCAAGATCACTGATCTTGTTTTTGCCGATGATGCAGTAATCTTTGCTGAGTCGCTGGAGGTCCTGGTGATGGCTCTCGAGGCGCTGCACGAGGAGGCAAAGCCTTTGGGACTTGAGGTCTCCTGGCTCAAGACCAAGGTCCAGGTATTTGGAGACTTACTAGATGAAGCAGTACAGTCTGTTCATGCGTGTGGCGAGGACATTGAGATCTTGGAAAGTTTTACATACTTTTATCGGTAAGGGTAGCGCAGTCCATAATGACGGCGGGTCACGTCAAGAAGTCTTACGGCGGATTGGCATAGCCCACGGTGTTATGGAGTCGCTCAGCGGGAGTATTTAGCATTGTCGGTACCTGTGCAGGAGAACAAAGATCCGGATCTTCAAGTCGCTTGTGATCCCTGTCTTACTCTATGGTTGTGAGACATGGACACTAAATAGTGACTTGAAGAGACGAATCAATGCCTTTGGTAATAAGTGTCTTCGCAGAATAATGGGGTATCGCTGGGATGATTACGTGTCAAATCAGCGATTGCACCGTGAGACTGAATCGAGGCCTATTACCTGCATAGTCCGTCAGCGCCAACTTCGGCTATATGGGCATGTGGCACGCTACCCTGAAACCGATCCTTCCCATCGGGTTGTATCTTTAAGAGACAATCCGGCGTGGAGGAGGCCAAGGGGGCGGCCACAAGGCTCGTGGCTGGGGCAAGTTGATGTTTCTTGTCGAGAGCTGCTTGGTATGGGAAAGGAGCCTGCATGGGAACTCGCGCGTGGTGACCCCCGGGAGTGGCGTCGTAGGGTGGGCGAGGCGACGCGCCCCCCGGCGTATGCCCCCAAGGATTGATTATTGACCCACCACCACAAACACAAAAATACAAGAGGTAGGAGGTTGGACATAACCCCTTAGCATTTTAAGCAGCATTGGTACGTACAGGTGACTTGTTACACTGCAAATCGAAAAATGAGACCCAAATAGGTGATATGTACCTAACTGAAGTGCAGTGATCAAAGATTCAAACACTCAATAACGCAGTATTACAAGGAACTATCACTCGCTTTATATAAGTGTGTTCTCCGTTGCTACTATATGCACTATTTTCCCATTCTTCACAAATAACCCGAGGATCCCCGCCGGAGTTCGTTTTCTTTCCTTTCGAAGCATAAGGATCGCCATAGGGACGCCCTCCGATATGCTAAGACGCTCATTGACATGCCTCTCCCTGGGGCGCCGCAGCTGCTCTCCTGCAAAACCACATTTTCTATGAACTTTTCGACAGTGAGATTCTGAGATATTATTTTTCCATGTTTCACCATAAAGCGAATGTATAAAGCCCCGGTACACACACACACACACACACACACACACACACACACACACACACACACACACACACACACACACACACACACACACACACACACACACACACACACATGCATGCATACACACACATACACATACAAACACACACACACACGCACATACACACGCACGCACACACACACACGCACACACATACACACACACATAGTATTTAATCCATTAAATCCCTCTCCAGATACGCAAACCATCAATTGCCTTAGATTTTTATACACATATAGGTAAAAATAGTAGTAGTAGTTGCTCGAACTCCCTCCAAGACTAGGCGGGATGGGAATCACCTCTCCTGAGAAGGTGGCTGAGGTGGAGAACCTCAACTCCATCAACCTTACCAGGTCCCTCACGGATATGATCATCGCTCAGGACGCACAAGGTGAAATCGACCAAAGTGTGATCGCTGAGCAAAAGAAACGATTCTCACGAGACAGGCAGCAAGGGCAGAAGACCAGCCTTGAACACCTTTCGACCATCCTGCCTCCAGACACCGTGAGAAAAATCCACATCGCACAGGAGACGGGAGCGTCCAACTGGCTAACATCACTACCAATCAGAGCAAAGGGCTTCAACCTCAACAAACAAGAATTTGTCGATGCCGTTGCTCTGAGGTACGGCTGGCCAGTGGAAGGACTCCCCAACACCTGTGTGTGTGGATCCCCCAACAACGTAGACCACACCATGACGTGCAAAAAGGGGGGATTCGTGTGTATCAGGCACGACGAGGTGAGGGACCTGACAGCCAGCATGCTCAGGGAGGTGTGCCACGACGTCTCCACCGAGCCAACCCTTCTGCCTCTAGATGGGGAACTCCTGCGGTACAGGACAGCCAATACCGCCCCTGAGGCTCGCGTGGACATCTGTGCTCGGGGATTCTGGACCAGAGGGCAGCGGACCTTTTTGGACATCCGGATCTTCGACCCGATGGCCGCCTCCCATCGTGAGCTCTCCCTCGAGGCTGTCCACCACAGGAACGAGCTGGAGAAGATAAGGGCATATGGCGATAGGATCCTGCAAGTCGACCATGGTACCTTCACGCCCCTGGTCTTCACCACATCTGGCGGCATGGCCCCCAAGGCTAGGAGCTTCTACTCAAGACTAGCTGACTTGATGTCAGTAAAGAAGCACCAGCCAAGGAGCTCCGTCGCCGCCTGGATGAGGTGTCGCCTCTCCTTCTCCCTGCTCCGGTCCGCCCTCCTGTGTCTCAGGGGTACGAGATACTCCACTCCCTCTAACACGGACATAAGTGACCTCGATTGCGAGGCCACATTGGTAGAGAGTGGGATAAGGGTGGATAGGTTAGGAATAGAGTAGGTTTATAAATTTAGGGGTAGTTAGTTAGTAAATGTATGTATTTTTAGGGGTAGTTGTAAGGTTGGATGCCACAGTCAATAGCGAGGTGGGGCTATGGCGTATCCGCCGCAAATAAAGAGGCGGTGGAGGTATATTGTAGTAGTAGTAGTAGTAGTAGTAGTAGTAGTAGTAGTAATATAAGTAGTAGTAGTAGTAGTAGTAGTAGCAACAATAATAGTAGTAGTAGTAGTAGTAGTTGTTGTAGTAGTAGTAGTAATAGTAGTAGTGATAGTAGTAGTAGTAGTAGTAGTAGTAGTAGTAGTAGTAGTAGAAGTAGTAGTAGTAGTAGTAGTAGTAGTAGTAGTAGTAGTAGTAGCACAATAATAGTAGTAGTAGTAGTAGTAGTAGTTGTAGTA
>JACEEZ010002988.1:249530-259530 GCA_016584305.1 Chionoecetes opilio
AGGCAGACGTGTTGGCAGCCCACTTTTCGCAGTAAAATTACAATTGGTGATCCTAAGCGTCGTTCTCCCGCTGCGCCATACCTTACCAACGCGACACTCGACACCATGACCATAACTACTTAAGAGGTGAAGCGACAGTTGTTACTGGTCGACCCTAAAAAGGCTCTGGGATCTTTGGGGTTGTTGTCCCACATCCTCAAACACTGCGCTGCCCAGCTGAGAGCCACCGTCACCGTCACCTTCCAGTGCTGCCTAGAAATTATAGACCAATATCCCTCCTGTCTGTCCTCAGCAGTATACTGGAATCCATCATTGCCAAAGGATCATGTCCTTCTTCATCACACATCAAATCCTCAACAAAAGACAGCTCGGCTTCCGTCACAAGGGGCCTACAAACTACATTTTCCTACACATGTCAACCACCTGGTAATAATCTCCTGCTAGAGGACGCGACACATTAGTCTTCGCCCTGGATATTTCCAGAGCTTTTGATAGGCCGTGACACTCCGGACTCATCACCAAACCCTCACTGTGCTAGTGAAAGGTAACCTTCTTAACCTCTTCCAAGACATCCTGCGAGACAAATTCCTCAAAGAATGAATGAATCCTCAGTGAATGGTGACACCGCAGAAGAACACTTGTTCAGCGCTAGTGTCCCACAAGGCTCATACCAGAAGCACACATACTTACGCTGTTGACTCTACCTTCAAATTCCTCTGCGACAGTAGTGGCCACCGTACGACTGTGGCCACCATCAGACAAGTGCTGTAATCCATCTCCTCGTGGAGACGAAGTTGGCAGGTTGATCTCGCACAAGATAGACACAGGTCATGCTAGTCTCCCGTCGTCAGCGTCCCCTAGCCATCACTATCCCACCCATTATTCTGGATGGGAAGGTGTTGCCCTTACAGCAGACAGTCAACAGTCTAGGCGTGAAGGTGAAGAGTACCCTGTCCATCGCATGCCATGTTAGGAGGAAAGCCTGTAAGGCTGTGACAGGCGCGTCTCCCATCTCCTTGATTTTCGGGGATATACAAACTTTTATGAGGACCAAATCCGCACTTTTATGGAGTACGCCCCTACTTACTGGGTCGTCTCGAAAAACGTTCAACATTGCAGACAATATATGAGCGCAGCAGTCAGGAGTGACTGGCTTGACACAATCCACTGATAAGCTTTCCAAGAGCTTCTTTTCAACACAAACAAATATCCGAAACCAGCCTCACCTAATTAGAATTTCCAGCAGATTTAGATAATCAAGATCTCCACCATGGTAAAGAAATCAAATATTTTTGAAAAAACAACTAATCCAATCAAAATTCAACAATTTCCCCCAAAGTAAAGATTCTAGAAATCATAGCAAGGCAGGTTTACAGAGGAATATAGTGACTCTTTTGTCCAGTTGGTTTCAAAATATTTGCTCTCTGTACATATTCTTTTATCCAATCATATTTTTATGACTCTCCTGTATTTTTTCAAAGTCCGCAGGAATTACACGATACGAAGAAACGCAAGAAAACATTTCATGTATGAGCTTTCATGTAGCCATATTTCCCGTCCTCTCAATCCCAGGGATTCATAGTGACCCAGTCTGCGTCTCCTGACGAGTGTGGCGCTGTTCCAGCCGTCAACTTGCTTCACCACGCTGATTCAGCCCATGTTACGATGTGTAAGCCCGACAAGTCGTGATGCCAGGTTTTCGCCCTTTGTCTTGGCCCCACGTCTTCCGTGGCTGTGGAGGCCCCATACCACCGCGCCATACCACCGTATGGCTACACCGAACGCTCTCTCTGCTCTCAGCTTCACTGAAAGAGCCCTGACACCTGAGGCCTGCCACAGGTTTTTTCTTTTGTGCTTTTGTTATTGGACTGTAAATATTTTATGTAAATACAGTGTGTGATTTCACAACACCAACTAAAGCATAGATAAAGGTGTTGTCCTAGTTCATCTTCTCTAACATCTTTTCTATTAGCCTGATGCGGCGGCGTCGTCTGACCATCTGTGGAGAACGACACCTTTATGGCGGAACTCCACTCACTCAGCAACAAAGGATGCAGGCAAAACATCTGGCTTAGAAACTCTTCCTTTTAACTGACTGCCCTGACATTTCAAGATTTAAAGCAATCTTATATTCTAAAACAGCAATTCCATCTTCACTGTTTATATTAAACTTAATAGATGCACTCTTACCCATGTCCCCAAGTGCCGCTCCATAATATAGTATATAGGTCTATGTATCCTTTCCGTTCACTACCTTAGTGCAAGGCCTTAATCAGTATCTTCATCCCTCTATCTCTTCCCCAGACAGAGTCCGAAATGCTGTGGTTTACTCTACCACTATCCAACGATTCTGACTCCAAGAGCGTCAAGACATCTCAGCTGCTGGATCCACTTTACCCACTTTGATAATTATCAGCCCTTGCTTTGTCTGCTTTGAGCGGTCTATAACAACATTATCAGTAGTCTCTATACTTATGTAGAAAATATTTGATGGAAACTAAAATCAATATATTCTGCACAGTTATTTACGTTTTTTTCAATGAATAATCAATAAAGAATAAATGGTTGCAAATTATTTTACTCTCTGCAGCAGGACATTGTGCCTGAATACTAAAGGTTTACAAATTTGAATTACGCTCTTATTTTTTATAGTTAGGATATACAGAGTAATACAAAATGCTTCACGATGACATTTTAACGTCAGTAGTCGAAGAAATTACTAATTAGAAAGGGGATCATAGTTAGAAAAATAATTGGTTGTCATTCAAATAAGTTTATATCTTTTAAATCACAATGTTGTCAGGATAAGTAATAAGTGTGTGCTAGACTTTAACAAGTGCATTTGACAAAGCATCTCACATATTTTTAGCTGAATCCACAATAATACCAAGACTCACCAAACCAGACTCGTGTGATTGGACAACAGGTACCGCCACAAAAAGCAAAGAGGATTACTATCAAATTGACTTCAAAATGATCGCCGCCAAACACTAATGACGTTGCGCAAAGTTCAGCTGTTTGGGAAAACTTCATTCCACTACCGATGCAGTTTAGTCTTCATTAAACGACGCAGGAACTTGCCGAGTATACATTTCACTAATCCACTCATAGCAAAAACCTTATCAATTCAAGAACAATGAAATGAAGCTTCACTTATGAACACACGCGTGCCTTACCATATAAAAAATTCAAATTACAGACGTAGACAAATGCATTACGTATCGTCAATGGAAAATTTACACTTGAAATAAAAAAAAATGCAATAGAAGCCACGAGGGTGCTGGGCCTTATCATCCGACGATATATATTATATGACAAAATACATATCTATTTCAAGATTCTACCAAGATATCAACCAAAATATCCGATGCAATTTTATATTTCCCGCCATATGTGCTATGGTACGTAAACCTCAATAGAAAATTCCATCCGTACGCATCACGTTCCCATCACAGAATGACCGCTTTAAGGGACATTAAACGAGTACTGAATAATTACAAGCTTTCAGACTGTCGATACAAAGTCATTTCCCATCGATTTACCTTTGCCGACACAAAATAATGGTATGAAATTGAGGGCCATAATTATCGACAAAATTTATTCGGATAACACAAAGGGTCCTTAAGAGTTTGGGGGAGGTCCTTTCTACGGTTACGAGGTGCATCAGTGTAAAGTCACCTCTTTAAAGTACATAACATCTGTCTTCACCACCCGGACATACCAGCAACTGTGGATACAAACACTAAGCTCAGTATTTCCATGTCTCTCTCTCTCTCTCTCTCTCTCTCTCTCTCTCTCTCTCTCTCTCTCTCTCTCTCTCTCTCTCTCTCTCTCTCTCTCTCTCTCTCTCTCTCTCTCTCTCTCTCTCTCTTGATCATGTTTATGTATGTGCGCTTCTGTATGTATGTGGGTAGGTAGATAAATAAGTAGTTGTCCATATATGCATTTATTTTTATTTTATCTTCTTTCTTTTTCCTTCATTGTATTCTCTCTCTCTCTCTCTCTCTCTCTCTCTCTCTCTCTCTCTCTCTCTCTCTCTCTCTCTCTCTCTCTCTCTCTCTCTCTCTCTCTCTCGTCAGGGTGGCAAGGTTGGTAGAGACGTGAGCTTGCAATGTGCAGAGTCCCTGCGCATTCGGTCAGCGGTTCGAGTCCGCCTAGTTCGTGCTGACGTGGCGGCGCTTTGTATAGTCAATAACCTTGTAGTTGGTACTTGCAAAGTGTCTAGATAGGATGAAAATCTTATCTTATCTTATCTCTCTCTCTCTCTCTCTCTCTTGATCATGTATCCATAATTCATGATCAGGATGGATGATGAAATTAGTGGATGCATAATCTAAGGAGGTGACTGTGAACCCTCCCTTTACATAATACGTATTTCCTCTTAGCACACCTTTCCTGACAATAAAGTGTATGACATATGGACTATTTGCTGAACATTAAAACAAAAACAGAACATATATGAAGTTACAGTCAGCTCTGAGAGAACCTTCACCTTTGGGAATTTATACCAAGGTAAAAGAATTATTTGAAATAAAAATGATGCCTTGGATGCAGTTTAACAAAATGCAACAGCGACTCACGGCAGGCTTGTCACGTAGACTGAAGTAAATGCAGAGCGAAGGCAAGAGGAAAAAAGTCGAGGCAGGCAGCCATTTGGGGACAGGGTCTGTTAAACAAGTATTTGGTTTAAGAAAATTATCGAGGGTACCAATTAACTTCTACTAATTTACCTTTGCAGCACTGAAACGGAAATACACTCAATAATAACAGTATCATGCTTCTACAAATAAACAAGACTATACAAATAAGTGACACAAGACTTGCAACACGATATTCAAAGCGACAAACACAGAGAGATGAACGCAAAGGGATGAAGACGAGATGACGCATGAAGACGAGATCAAACAACAAAATTCAGTTAATGGAATGGATATGAAGCAAAAGATGGAGACTAAATACATTAAGGCAGACGGAAAGAGGGTATGAAGAAGCGTGTTATGAAGATAAGAGGTGGCAAGGCGAGAGCGGAAGTGAGACGAGAAGATGGACAAGGGAGAGAGAGATAAGGAAAACAGGAGAAGCAGGAGGAGGAAAAGGTAGAAATAGGAAAGGAGACGGACGAGGAGGAGGAGGAGGAGGAGGAGGAGGAGGAGGAGGAGGAGGAGGAGGAGGAGGAGGAAAGGAGGAGAGGAGGAGGAGGAGGGTGGAGCAGATGAGGATGGGGGCATGGAGAGAGGAGGAGGAGGAGGAGGAGGGAGATGCTTACTGAAGAGGCGGACGCAAGGGAGGAGGAAGAGGAGGATGTGAAGAGAGGCGGACGCAAGGAGGAGGAAAGACGGCTGGAGATGACGAGAGAACAAGAACAGGCAATGGAAGTTTGTGAGTGGACGCAACAGACGAAGATGAAAGAGGTGAACGCAAGATGAAGCTAGAAACGAGAGGGCTTGGTTTCGCACTGGCGGTTTCCTCTCTCTATACTCAAGAAAAGACTGAAAAATGACCACCTCAACAGCCTCAACAATGCAAACTTTTATCTTAAACCTCTT
The DNA here is from genome assembly GCA_016584305.1 of Chionoecetes opilio. Lineage (NCBI taxonomy): Eukaryota > Metazoa > Arthropoda > Malacostraca > Decapoda > Majidae > Chionoecetes > Chionoecetes opilio. The sequence continues at coordinate 255,077 of JACEEZ010002988.1, forward strand.
CTTAGTTTGGTCCACAGGCAAACTCGAGAAAACACTCAGTATGCACTAAGTCTTATCCACTTTCTTTTATTTCTATCCATATCCACATCCTTCTCCCCGCGCCTCAGCCCCGTGCCTCCACCAGACGCACTCCTCCTGTCCCCCGCAGCCCCCGCCGCCTTCTGGACGCGTCGCCTCGGGAGTCCCCTCGAGGCGGCGTCACACACATCCCTCACTCCCTTTCACAGTCATAAAAATTCCCTCGTGAATTTTGCAGGCCAGCCCCGACAGCTAAAGTTGGTGGAGCGGATTCTTAATTAGCTTCAGATGCCGGTCTTAAAAGAGCACTTTGATGGCGATAGTTTACGCTCCAAGGCCTTCATTCGAGTACTGGGTGCTGACTGACTGGCGGGAGGAAGGGGGGGAGGGAGGAAGGGGGTACTGCCTTGGAGTCCCTTGCGGCAGTGGTTTCTGTTTGGAATAAATTGCGTCTATCCGTCTGGGAACACTCTATCATCCAGCACGGTGATTACGCACACGAGAAATGATGCAAGTGGTGACTGTAAATGTCCGTGAGAGGCGGCAAAAGTGTGACTAATCAGGCCAGCGTGGTAGGCGGAATCAATCCTATAGAAGATGGAAGAGATATGAGATAGAGATAGCTTAGATAGGTGTCGCCAACATATTAAGGTAGTATTTCACGCCGTATAAAAGAAAAGGGAAAATAGAAGAAGTGTATGTGTAGTATGTGCAATAGAGAGCCCGGCAGGAGGATGAATAATAGATGGGGCGAGCGGTTGCTGTTACCAGGACAACAGCCTGGGTGGTCTCCTGGCGACACCATGAATACGACTCCTCGCCCTCCCCCCCCCCCTCCTCTTCCCTCCTTCCCCTCCAAGACCTCTCGGTTCGTGTCGTAAAAAAATCCAGTCTCATCTCAGTCCCACCTCACGACCCAGACCCTTTCTTAGCTCTCCAAGAAGCTCGAGGAAAGGAGGAAAAGAAAAATATAAGATGTGTACGACGACGGAAAAAGAGGTAAAAGAAAATATAGAAAAGCTTGGAAAAAGAAGGAAGGACATTTAACAAGCAACGATTAAGAAAAAAACATCTTACCAAGAAAAAAGACATATACGAGGGAAAAAGAGGTCAAAAATTTGTATAAAAGCGGGGAAAAAGAAGAAAGGACATTTATAACCAGCAACGACTGAAAAAAATATCTTACCAAGGATAACAAAAAACATGTACCGATTTACATGGTTAGAGTAAAACTAGAAATTGAAGAGAAAAAGAGACGGTACAAGAAAAGAAAAGACTCACCGGAGAGGAAAAGAAAGAGAGGGAAGGATGAAAAGGGTCCGCAGATAACTTCTCCCAAGTGTCAGAAAAGGTGAATGACGTTAGGGGGAAAAAATAACATGAATTTATGAAAAGATGAATGTCAGTATAAAAAACTGAGTTCAAAACTTGAAAACACAAAAAAAGAAAAGGAAATAAAAGAAAAAAACAAGGAAATTTACTAGGATCAGAATTAAACGATGGGCGTGTGAATGACTGAGTGAGTTAAGAGGTGAAGGAGAAGTGAAGTAAATGAAGGAGATAGGAAGAAGAGGACAGAGAAAAAGGAACAAATGTAGAAACTCAAGAAATAAAATAGAACATGGCCGAAAGAAAAAGAAAATGAAGGTAATGGGAACATAAAAGACTGAATAGAGGGAGACAAGGAGAAGAAGGAAAGGGAGGAGGATTACATAGGATTACATAGGAATAACAGACACCAGGAGACCTATTGGTCCATGACGAGGGTATCTGCTGAACTACATACTACTAACTATCAACTACTTGTAAGAAAACAGTTGGAAAAGGATACCATGTCCTTAAAAGAAGATAGGAACACGGAAGTTTCATAGTGCAGAAAAATAGGGTATGAAATATACTAACTACAACTACCACTACCACTACAACTAATCGATCCGGGGGACTAAATATGAATTCGCAGGGCACTATCAATACCCATTTACTTTACAGTGCGCGTCAAGTCTGTTTTTAAATGTAGTTATTGTGCTGGCTTCGACAACATTTGCTGGTAACTTGTTCCATCGATCAACGACTCTCACATTGAAATAATTTTTACGGAGATCAGTGATGCAACGTTGACCGTTTAGTTTTAAACCATTATTTCTTGTTGTCACTTGAGTTGAAAGCTCGAATAGGTTCTCTTGATTAATGACATCAAATCCTTTTAGGATCTTAAAGGTTTCTATCAAGTCACCACGGATTCTACGATCCTTTAAGGAAAACATATTAAGTTTCCGCAGTCTCTCTTCATAAGATGAATTTCGCAGAGATGGAATTTGTTTGGTTGCTCTTCTTTGCACTGATTCCAATTTGGCTTGGTCTTTTACGAAACAGGGCGACCAGAATTGGACGGCATATTCCAAGTGTGGCCTAACCAAGGACGTGTATAATTGTGTCTTTACTTTCGGAGTTTTGTGTTCAAAATTGCGTTTAATAAAGCCCAACATCATATTCGCCTTTTTACTGGCAGCTAGGCAATGCGGACTGGTTTTAAGATCATTAGGAGGAGGAGGAGGAGGAGGAGGAGGAGGAGGAGGAGGAGGAGGAGGAGGAGAGGAGGAGGAGAGGAGGAGGAGGAGGAGGAGGAGGAGGAGAGGAGGAGGAGGAGGAGGAGGATAAATGGAAACTGGTAGAAACTAGAGAAGAGGAAATAAAAATATACGGGAAAATGAAAGCAAGAGAAATGCGAAAATGCGAAAAGGGGAGAAGACTGGGCTATACATAATGTATAGAAAAACCTGAAAAGTATAGGAAAATGAAGACGACGGAGAGAGAGAGAGAGAGAGGAGAGAGAGAGAGAGAGAGAGAGAGAGAGAGAGAGAGAGAGAGAGAGAGAGAGAGAGAGAGAGAGAGAAGAGAGAGAGAAGAGAGAGAAGAGAGAGAGAGAGAGAGAGAGAGAGAGAGAGAGAAGGGAGACTGAGAGACAGACAGACAGACAAACATCAAAACTGGCTTCGTAATGCAATAATGACACAGCTACAGACAGTCACTGGAATATTCTCTATGGAGTTAATAATGAATATCATGGTTTCTAACATGTTTTTCGATGCCAGTGAAAAAAGCGTCGCAGATCTGGTTTCATGTCTTTTATAATTACGTTTTTCTTTAACTCCCTACCTAAAATACAAAGCTACTTTAACTATAAGACCGAACGAACTGTTGAACAAAAGATTATTTCTAAGTACATAAGAACAATCAACTATATATTTGAAAAAGCTGATCGGCTCTTGACAAATCTGAAACACCGAATAAATGCTAAAAAGAGATATCGTATAATAGATTAACTTCACAGACATGCGGAAAGGAGCTAGTGGAAAGTCAGAATACCTGTGAAGGATGTTTATATATGGCTAAGTATATAACATTAAAGGGTAATACATCCATTTCTAACCGCATGTAAAACAAAAATCTAACCTGTCAGGAAATAACTTCGAATCTCACCGGAAGGAAGCGTCATGGAAGAAGGCTGAGTAGTGAGTACCAAGTCTCTCTCTGCCTGCCTGTCTGTCTGTCTGTGTTCTACCTCTCTTCTCTCCTCTCCGCTCTATCTTACCCTCTGTTCTGTTCTGTTATGTTCTATTCTGGCTCTTCTATTCTCTCCAACATCATCAATAAGTCCACACAAGGTTGTAGAGAAGTACAGGAAGCAATCCTTACTGTACACTTTGTGAGAACGTAAGACGCAGTCGGGCTTATCCCTCTCTGCCACCTTCCCCTTCCACCCTCCATCTTGCCCTTTCGCTGCCCCCTCCAGCACCCGGAAATAACAGTGTCAGAGGAAGAGCAACACGCAATTCAGTAACACCAATCATGGGGAGGGGGAGGGAAATCACCTTTGTTAACTTCGCTATTACACGTAAAAACGGTACGGGTTGACATTACGAAAGTACGAACATTTAACCCCTTGAGACAGAACGTAATTTCCATTGTAATTTGGGTACCACTAGACGATTTTTTAGTGAATATAAGTAACATTTTATAGATATTACCTGTTTAGTATCCTTGTCGACTAACTAATTTGGTATATTAAGTGACAATTCATAATTTCATGGCTAACAACAGACATTTTTTTATAGCAAAGGAAAGATCTGGGAGTAAAGGGGTAAAGAGCCCCCCTACACACACACACACACACACACACACACACACACACACACACACACACACACACACACACACACACACACACACACACACACACACACACGTACACATACATACACGCACACGTATTTAGAGGAGGTAGACAGAATAGCAGACGCACACAAGTAAGAGACAAGAGGTAACGAAGGGTGAAGCGAAAATTAGAAACCAACTTGCCGAGTCTCTGGAGGCGAGGTAATGGACACTACGCCGAGCCTCCAAGTTTGAGAATATTGCCTTACCTGGGTAATATT
>JACEEZ010002988.1:262030-267030 GCA_016584305.1 Chionoecetes opilio
TCCAAACTGTGCGCCCCAAACTGTGCGCCCCAAACTGTGCGCCCCAAACTGTGCGCCCCAAACTGTGCGCCCCAAACTGTGCGCCCCAAACTGTGCGCCCCAAACTGTGCGCCCCAAACTGTGCGCCCCAAACTGACCCCTCTCTCTACCGCACTGCTAAATTATGTATGACTCACGATATAAACCTCTCCCTCACTAAGTATTTTATCCCCTTTGATAGACAGATATATGCGTAGATACATAAAATTATAAGCAAACACATTAATGGAGAGTTAAAAATATATGTACAGAGATAGGTACAGAGTCGGATAGACAGATAAATATGAATATGTAAAGATATACATAATTATATACAGATTAATATCGATAAAACTAAGGAGAGATAGATCGAAGGGTATATAGACGCACAGAGAGAGAGAGAGAGAGAGAGAGAGAGAGAGAGAGAGAGAGAGAGAGAGAGAGAGAGAGAGAGAGAGAGAGAGAGAGAGAGAGAGAGAGAGAGAGAGAGAGAGAGAGAGAGAGAGAGAGAGAGAGAGAGAGAGAGAGAGAGAGAGAGAGAGAGAGAGAGAGAGATCTAGGTTAGTCACTGTTCAGATGTTCCTATACCTATAAACTCCTTTTTGTCACTTCCATTTCACGCTTCCGTCGCCGCTCACTTGTCTTTGCCAGTCAACTTCAGAATTATCAACGTTTTTTTTCCTATATATGTTTCTAGCAAGAGACATGCTTCACCGTCATTCTCCTTTATTCCCTCCTTCCTTCCTCCTCATTCTCATGTCTGTTTTTATTATAGTGTCATTCTCCTTATTATAGTCTTGTCATATAAACAACATTTCTTAATACATATTTACAACCTGCGTATATTCTAAGGAAAAAAGGAACATAAATTGGATGTTAATTGCTGCTGAAAATGACTGAAAAGGTAATTAAATCAAGGATCAGTGTTTAATCGTCAGAAAATTAGCCTCAAAAAAAAATATTATGCTCTTCCTTAGGAAAGCGATATCATTAATGAGCTATACAAGTTAGTCATCTCACCAAAACCCCCCAAAAATTAAAATACTCACTAGTACTACAACTAGTACTAGAAAATACAACACTAATAAATCATTGGGCCTTGATCCTATGAGCTATGAATGATCAAATGGTGCATATGACGTATTACAGGCACTGAATTTCAAAGAATATACATGAATTCTCCTTTACTTTTAGAGACCAAGATGTAGAATATGATATTTTACGATACAGAAGTACAGGAACACGGGAAAAAGGAGTATGGTTATGCATAGGAGTAAGTAATATTTTGCGATACAGAAGTACAATAAGACGGGAAAAAGGAGTATGACAAGCCAAGAGTTTGTGAGTGAAGGTCATAAACACAATGGGAAGCACAGGCCGTCACCCAGGTCGTCACAACTGGCACTGCCCTATGAACACTACCAACGCCTGTCCATCGCGTCTCGTAAACAGGGGATCTGATGAAGCATATTGGCCGTAAAAGTCGCCAATTATCCATGTGGGACGGGGGACGCGGGCAGTTATCAAGACAACTAGCAGATGAGGGAAAGGTCTCCAGCTGTCACATTGCGAGGTTCCTGAATGAGTACAAGTAGATGAAGAGGGAGGCTTACCAGAAACAGTAGCAACAACAACAACAACAACAAGTAGATAGACACGCCTGTACTACTCCATTTTTTATACAACATCTTTTATATACCTTTATTTATATGTCTCCTTCTCTCCCTCCATTAATATGGACTCAAGAACCTTAAATTGCTATATAAGACACATGGCGAGGTTCCTGAAGTACAAGTAGATGAAGAGGGAGGTTCCGGTGTGAGCAACCAACTAACGGTGTGAAAGGAAGCGAGATCGTTCGGGGGAAATTCAGAGGAAGAAATTGGAGTCTAAAGAATTCAATGCTGCGTTCAATTCCGCTCAACTTTCCAGGGTTGAACACGGCACAACACACCGAGTACTAGATGGGAATGGGAGTGGGAATGGGAGTGGAAATGGGAAAGGCTTCAAGGGTCAGTAAGGAGGCGAGGCGGAGCGAAGGAGGTTCTTTAGGTAATGTAGCAATAGTAATTAATGAAACTGTGATGACAAAGTATGAGCATCAGGGATATTAAAGAATAAAATAGGAAGAAATTGGAATGAAAATGATCGTGAAGAAGAAAGAAAGTTAGAGTTGTCGAAAAATACCAATATCAGCATCTTAACTATTAACATGATAATGATAACAATAATGATAATGTTGATAAGAAATTATAATAATAGTAATGATAATATAGTAATAATAGTAATGATAATATAGTTATAATAGTAATAATATAGTAGTATAGTAGTATATATAATAATATAGTAATAATAGTTATAATAGTAATAATATAGTAGTATATATAGTAGTATATATAATAATATAGTAATGATAGTAATAATAATGATAATCTTGAAAACTGAAACAGTGTGTCTTGAACACCTCACTGCGCTGCGTCCTGCAGGCTGAGTGCGCGGCGCAGCAGGTCCTGCACAGTGTCCAGGTCCGTCGCGCCCTTCAGGCTCTGGCGCACGTGGCACAGCTCCCCCTGTCTGGGGATCACGTCCCGGGCCAGGGTCACCAGCCTGCTGACGTCCTCCTTCAGACGGGCCTCGGCCAGGCTTTGCTCGGCCAGACCAAAGTCGAGCAGTGTGACCTCCACCTCGCCCTCCTCACTCACGTCCACCATCACGTTCCCGAGGTGGATGTCGCCGTGCGTGATGCCACGCGCGTGCACGCGCCGCACCACATCACACAGCTTCACCAGGGCACTCAGGAACATGTGGTCCTCCCCGCTGTCGTATACTTTCTCCAGCGTCGCCCCCCCGCACAGCGTCATGACCAGGGCGGGGGGCGAGGCGTCCGTCACGCCGTGCAGCTGCGGTACGGCCTCCACACCCTGCAGCAGGTGCAGCATCCGTGCCTCCTAGGCGGTCTACGACAGCCTCTCGGGGTCGTCCACGGGCTCCTTGATAGCCACGCGCACGATCTGGTCGCTGCCCCGCGCCAGTCTGCCCCGGTACACGTCAGCGAAGAGGCCGCGGCCCAGGAGCTTCCCCTTCTTGAGGTGCTTCCCACGTATTACGGGGATGCTGTCTTCAGTAGCCATGGCTGGAGTCTGTTGTTTTGTCTTGGCGCTATCTCAATCTCAACCCCACCTAGCACTATGCTCTCACCAAAAAGGTTATACCCTTCCCAGGGTCTCGCTCAGAGGGTAGCTCAGAAAGGGATAAGGAGGTAGGAGTTAAGCTAGCCAATCACAGTCTTTGGGCGCACTAACTCCTACCTGCAGGGCAGCACCAAAGTAGCTTGGATCTAGGACGACTGGTAAGTCAATAAGGGTCAAAATCAGTGTCTTAACCCCGCCAGCGAGACCCTTACCACCTAAAAGTCTTTACCTTATATGGCACTACAAAGTTGAGACTAGAACCAATGAACGAATAGCAGCAAACACAGGGGATGAAAACGGAGTCTTACACCAAGAATAGAGCGAAGAGGAGGCAAGACACACGACACGTGGAAACACAAGAGAGCCTCCCCGTGATCCGCCGGAAGCACCTCAAGAAAGGGAAACTGTAGGGCAGAGGCGCCTTCGGGGCCGTGTGCTTCTTCTATCACTACTGCTGCTAATGTTGTTGCTACTACGTTTGCAAATAGAATGCCAATTATTTATTACTACTACTTCTACTATTACTACTGTTGTAACAAACAACATAACAGCAAGAGGAAAAACGATGGCAACCAAGTTCAAATAAAAGAAAGTAACCTGAATGCGTGTTTGTATAAACACTGTTACTTGAACACATGGAGAGAGAGAGAGAGAGAGAGAGAGAGAGAGAGAGAGAGAGAGAGAGAGAGAGAGAGAGAGAGAGAGAGAGAGAGAGAGAGAGAGAGAGAGAGAGAGAGAGAGAGAGAGAGAGAGAGAGAGAGAGAGAGAGAGAGAGAGAGGAGAGAGAGAGACAACAGACAGACAGACATACACACACACACACATACAGGATAAGGGACGGAGGGTCACTAGCATTTTAAAATCATTTGAATTACCAATAAAGATGTCAAATCTGGTCCATTACCAAAACTCTTCGGTAGTCATTATGGTGGGCAGCCAGGGCGTCCCCGGCTCTCTGTGGCCGCGACGCGAGTCAACAGACCAGAAAACAAGATGGGACGAAAACCCGAGGGAGAAACAGGGAACAAAAGAGAAAAAAGGGAAAAGCAGAGTAGCAAAAATATATATGGTGGTTATTACACTCTTAGAAAAAAAGGGTAGGAAAAGGGTAGGAAAAGGGTGTTTGTAGTGATGAAATACTGCTACCCTTTTTCTACCCTTACAAATATACCCATTCGGATCGACGCAAATATACCCTTTTCCAACCCTCTCGTCTAAAAAGGGTAGATAAAGGGTAGATGAAGGGAATAATCGGCAGCATCTACCCTCCAGCCTGGACATAGGGTTTAAAAAGGGTAGAGATGGTGCGATGTAACAATTCTACCCTTAATGTACCCCCCATTTCTGAGAGTGTACAGCTGTTACATTCTATCATTATCATTGTTGTGATCATCATTATTGCTACTATCATTAATAATTTGAAATAGCAGAAGCAGGTACAGTAGAGACACAGGGACAAAAAGAGAAAAGAGAGAGAGAAAGCAAAGTAGCAAAAATATAGATGGTAGAGTTATCATAGCTTTTACATTATATCATTATCATTGCTGCATCATCAATACTATCATTATTGCTACTATCATTATTAGTATGAAGCAACAGGCAGTTACAGTAGGTACACAGAGACAAAAAGATAAAGGAGAGAGAGAACACTCTCAGAAATGGGGGGTATATTAAGGGTAGAATTGTTACATCGCACCATCACTACCCTTTTTATACCCTATGTCCAGGCTGGAGGGTAGATGCTGCCGATTATACCCTTCATCTACCCTTTATCTACCCTTTTTAGACGAG
>JACEEZ010002988.1:272030-324530 GCA_016584305.1 Chionoecetes opilio
AGAAAGAGGAACGAGAGAGAAGAGGAAGAGGATCAAGGAGAAGAAGGATGGAGACGAGGATGAGGAGGACGAGAAGGAGGTGAAGGAAGAATGTATATGAGGGTAATCTAAGCCTATTCAGCTACAATGTTACAATGAGGTTACTTGCTTTAGTATTCAACGCAACTACTCACTATTTATATTATGAGGGTAGAGCTCCATAGAAAAGACTGTAGGGTAGAAGAAGGAAAAGGAGGAGTGTAAGGAGGAAGCTGTGTAGTAGGAGTGAAAGAGGAGGAATACAAAGGAATACAAAGGAATACAAAGAAAACACAAACAGCAACAGACCGATAGGTCCTTACAAAACTGTTTGCTTTAACTACACTACACTAACTAGATAATGAGAGAGAAAGGATAGGAAGTAGAAGGCTCCTCCCCACCCACCCATCCCTCCAGCCGAAGCTGGCCGGAAAAGAAGTGATACCATGCAATATAGAAAAACTGCATGGAATTTGTGAGGAAAGTTGAAAGCTGTAATCTATGGCTAACTACTACTAGTTTGTGGGGGTAGGTTTAGTGCTTGATAGATAGGTCATGTTATGTGTGTTTTGTAATGGTGTGAACACAGTGTGGAGGTTCAAGGGGTGGTGCGGCAGCCTTGCCTGGCGCTTTCTTGGGAGGCAGCAGTCAATCAGGCCCCAGCTCCGTTCAATCCACTGCGGATTGTGTATTTTCCATGTAGGACGCCGTACACTTCAATGCCTCCTGCAGCAGTGACCCCTGGTACCTTAAATCCCGATGGTGGTCACTAACTGTCAGGACCCTAACTGAACCACAGCCCGTCACAGGTCGAGAGTAGTAGTGGTAACCGTTAACTCGGGGCTATCTGTGTGTGTTATGAGGTCTAATGTAGTGTTGGTGTAGGCTCAGTGTGGAAGTTCAGGGGTGGTGCGAAGGAGGAGGAGGAGGAGGAGGAAGAGGAGGAGGAGGCAGAGGAGGAGGCAGAGGAATACAAAGGAATACAAAGGTATACAAAGGAAACACAAACAGCAACAGACCGATAGGTCCTTACAAGACTGTTTGCTTTAACTACACTACACTAACTAGATAATAAGAGAGAAAGGATAGGAAGTAGAAGGCTCCTCCCCACCCACCCATCCCTCCAGCCGAAGCTGGCCGGAAAAGAAGTGATACCATGCAATATAGAAAAACTGCATGGAATTTGTGAGGTGAAGGAGGAGGAGGAGGAGGAGGAGGAGGAGGAGGAGGGAGGAGGAGGAGGAGGAGGAGGAGGGAGGAGGAGGAGGAGGAGGAGGAGGAGGATAGGAGGAGGAGAAGGAGGATAGGGGAGGAGGAGGAGGAGGAGGAGGAGGAGGAGGAGGAGGATAGAGGAGGAGGAGGAGGAGGAGGATAGGAGGAGGAGGAGGGAGGAGGAGGAGGAGGAGGAGGAGGGAGGAGGAGGAGGAGGAGGAGGAGGAGGAGGAGGAGGAGGGGGAGGAGGAGGAGAGGAGGAGGAGGAGAGGAGGAGAAGGAAGGAGGAGGAGGAAGGAGGAGGAGGAGGAGGATAGGAAGAGGAGGAGGAGGAGGAGGAGGAGGAGGAGAGGATAGGAAGAGGAGGAGGAGGAGGAGAAGGATAGGAAGAGGAGGAGGAGGAGGAGGATAGGAGAGGAGGAGGAGGAGGAGGATTAAGTAGAAGACAAAAAATGAGAAAAAGACGAAGAAGAAGAAAAAGAAGACCAAAACAATAAAGAGAGAATAAAACAGAAAGAATGAAAGAAAAATGATAGAAAGACAGATAGGTAAGAAGCAAGGGATGAAAGACTGTTCGAAAAGGATATGCAAAAATTCAGAAGAGAAAGGGGCGAGGTACGAGGGGGAGTAATAAACGCTGAAGAAGTAGAAAAAGGGAGAAAAACAAAGGGGAGGTATGGACGGATAAGGAATGGAGTGGGGCCAGTCAGGTGGAAGTCTAGGGGCCTGGCAAATTAAGTCCCAATCTTATTTTCCTCCAAACTCCCCTTAACAGATCTATTTTAGACACAGAGTCTGGTGTATTCGGAATTAAAACCTGGAAGGGAGAAGGAGGGGAAAATGGGAGAGAGGAAAATTATCTGGGGCAAAGGGTGTATAATCGACATCGGCCTCGTGTACATGGGAGCCTTGAATATCTATTAAACAAGTAAGAGGAAGAGGAGGAGGAGGAGACAAAGAAATAAACCGAGGAACAGATGCAAAAAACAAGTGGCAGGACTAGACGATGAAAAAAAAGGACATTTGAAAAAGAAGAGCAAGTAACAACAGGAAAATAAAGAGGAAAAGAAAAGAGGATGAGAAAAGGGGAAGAGGAGGAGGAAAAAAAAGAGCAAATAGTGGAACGGAAACAAAAAACAAGAGGGAGGAATAGACGAGGCAAAAAAAGGACATTTGATGAATAAGGAACACATAAAAAAGGAAAAAAGAGGAAAAGAAAAGGGGATGAGAAAAGGGGAAGAGGAGGAGGAGGAGGAGGAGGAGGAGGAGGACGAAGAGAAAAATTAATACACAGAGGAACAGAAACAGAGACAGGAATAGACGATGCAGAAAAAAAGGACATTTGTAAAAAAGGAACAAGTAAAAACAGGAAAAGAAGTAAAAGAAAAGAGGAAGAGGAAGAGGAGGAGGAGGAAGAGGAGGAGGAGGAAGAGGAGGAGGAGGAAGAGGAGGAGGAGGAAAGGAGGAGGAGGAAGAGGAGGCGAAGGAATAAATAGAGGAACATAAACAAAAAACAAGACGTGGAAACAGACCATGCAAAAAAAAAGGACATTTGTAAAAAAGGAAACAAGTAAAACAGGAAAATAAAGAGGAACAGAAAAGGGGAAGAGGAAGACGATGGAGAGAATATAAAGAAATAAAACGAGAAACAAACAAACACACAAAAAAGGTGGGAATAGACGATGGTAAAAAAAAGGACATTCGAAAAATATGAACTAGTAAAAACAGGAAAAGAAAGAGGAAGAGAAAAGGGGAAGAGGAGGAGGAGGAGGAGACAAAGAATAAATAGAGGAACAGAAACAGAGGCAGGATAAAACCATGCATAAAAAGGACGTTGGTAAAAAAGGAGCAAGTAATAAATGGTAAAGAAAGAGGAAAAGAAAAGGGGAAGAGGAAGAGGAGGAGGAGGAGACAAAGAAATAAACATAGGAACGCACAAACAAAGCAAGAGGTGGGAACAGACGATGAAAAAACATACAAACAAAACAAGAGGTGGGAACAAACGATGAAAAAAAACGGACATTAAAAAATCAAAAAGGAAAAAGAAAGAGGAAGAGAAGGAGGAGGAGGAGGAGGAGGAGGAGGAGACGAAGAAATAAACAGAGGAACAGAAACAAAAAACAATAGGTGGGAACAGACGATGCAAAAAAAAAGGACAATTGAGAAAAAGACACAAGTAAAAACAACAGGAAAAAAACCAGGAAAAGAAAAGGGGGAGGAGAAAAGTAGTGGGTTGGGGGTGTCGAGGTTGCCACGCGCCGCGCAGGTGTGTGAGGCTGGCTGGGAATGGGCCGTGTGTTTTGTGTGGACGCGTGTGCTGCCCCATTCACAGCTCTCACGACCGCTTACTGGGCCCTACTGCAGGAGGGAGGACCGCCTGGAGGGGAGGGCGAAAAGTAGACAGAGAAAAGCTATAAGACCCCAGGCGAGAGGGAGAGAGGGAAAAAAAAGAAAATACAAAACAGAGAGAGAGAGAGAGAGAGAGAGAGAGAGAGAGAGAGAGAGAGAGAGAGAGAGAGAGAGAGAGAGAGAGAGAGAGAGAGAGAGAGAGAGAGAGAGAGAGAGAGAGAGAGAGAGAGAGAGAGAGAGAGAGAGAATGTGAAATGATAACGCACAGGAAATTGCAGTACCTGTATGTAGGGAGTTGATGAAAGCAAGAGGAACAAGAGAAGGGAAAGGGGTAAGAGCGGACAAACCCAAGTGTGAATGAGTTGCGAATAAGTGAGAAGGAAACCAGCAGGACCAGGGAACAAGGGCGGGGGTGAGGGGCAGGAGAGAGGGCACGGGATAAGGGCATGAGGAAGGGGATTAATATATGTACTTTACAATGACAAAATGAATAATACTCGTTGAATAGTAAGTTGTAAGAAAAAGTAAAAGAGAGAAATAAATTTAGTTTGAAATATTCCCTGTATATATTGTATATTTCGTATGTCTTATTGTATATCTCGTTTTATGTATAGGCTTTAAGAATAGTTTCATATACAACGTGTAACTTTAAGCCTTATTGTAATTTGTGTTCATATAAAGAAATAGAAGAAAAAAAGTGAGAGAGAGAGAGAGAGAGAGAGAGAGAGAGAGAGAGAGAGAGAGAGAGAGAGAGAGAGAGAGAGAGAGAGAGAGAGAGAGAGAGAGAGAGAGAGAGAGAGAGAGAGAGAGAGAGAGAGAGAGAGAGAGAGAGAGAGAGAGAGAGAGAGAGAGAGAGAGAGAGAGAGAGAGAGAGAGAGAGAGAGAGAAGAGAGGAGAGAGAGAGAGAGAGAGAGAGAGAGAGAGAGAGAGAGAGAGAGAGAGAGAGAGAAACGTAAACAATAACTATAAAAGAAACCTATACTTATGAACACGGAAAAATATGTATCAATAACTATCAAAAGTTAATGATATAGGGGAAAAATACACTAATATGAAAAGGCTCCGATGTAGAAAAAAACCACAAGAAAACGGTAACTTTAAATGAGCAAACATACTTTTACGGAAAGGGAAATGAGGAAAGTAAGATAAAGAAAATTAAGAAGAGGTAAAAAAAAATTGAACTTCACCACGATAGCACACTTTCTTGGCATCGCCGAGAGCAAAGTCACCCCATGCTGGTCACGAACTCGCGCTATATTTGTGCAGTCGGCAATTTTGTGTCTCTCGCTTATTCTATTTCTTCCCCCCAACCAACCCCCCACCCGGCGGTCCTTCCCCTTCCCTGCCAAACAAATATACTGAACGGAATCAGCCTTCCCTCCCCCACTCCCTCCTTCCTTGTAAGTAACTCCCAGGAAGACACCGACACCGACACCACCACCTCTCCTCCTCCTCCTCCTCCTCCTCCTCTTCCTCTTCCTCCTCCTCCTCCTCCTCCTCCTCCTCCTCCTCCTCCTCCTCCTCCTCCTCCTCCTCCTCCTCCTCCTCCTCCTCCTCCTCCTCCTCCTCCTCCTCCTCCTCTGGGTAGTCTTTTAATTTAAGGGCATGGTAGTAGGGTAGCTGGGTAGTCTTTTCTAACTGTTCTCTTATATATTTTTTGATAGTTAGTAGTATTATGTTCAGCAGATACCCTCCTTATAGACCAATATGTCTACTGGTATCTGTTTTTCCTATGTATTCGTATGTATTCCTCCTCCTCCTCCTCCTCCTCCTCCTCCTCTTCCTCTTCCTCTTCCTCTTCCTCTTCCTCTTCCTCTTCCTCTTCCTCTTCCTCTTCCTCCTCCTCCTCCTCCTCCTCCTCCTTCTATTATAATGTTATTTTCCAGCTCCAGTTTCCGTCTCTTCACTGCACCAAAAAGTCTTATTGCCACACGGTTGCCGCCTAAACTTCTCTCCACCTCGGACGTCAACACGAAACTACTACTTTCATCCGGTCTCCGTCATTCTCTACGGTATAAAAGTGTTCTTCAGATGTTAATGGGGAGTGATGGGTAAATTAATGAGACAGAAAAACCATTGCGGAGATCAAAAGAGTATGTGCTCATATATAAAAAGGAAAAATGAGACTAGTTGTTCCATTCTTCCTCCCTTCGTTCATCCCCCAAACCTCGCCTGACGTTGTTTCATCGTGACATTGGTTTGAATGTAAAGTGATTTATGCATAGATGAACAACGCGGCTCGTGTTTTGCTTCATGTAGGACGTAAAAACTTGTTACATGGACAGTTTTTCGTTCTTGTTATTATTTTTTCATTTCTGATTGCAAGTTATCATCGTTTATGCTAGGTTTTTTTTCCTCTCTCTCTCTCTCTCTCTCTCTCTCTCTCTCTCTCTCTCTCTCTCTCTCTCTCTCTCTCTCTCTCTCCTCTCTCTCTCTCTCCTCTCTCTCTCTCTCTCTCTCTCTCTCTCTCTCTCTCTCTCTCTCTCTCTCTCTCTCTCTCTCTCTCTCTCTCTCTCTCTCTCTCTCTCTCTCTCTCTCTCTCTCTCTCTTCTATCGTAATTAAATTATTGAAGAATGTGCCTCGAAGACATGTTTCTGCCGAGCCCCTGGACATGATTTATTGGTTCCTCATCGCAGATTCAGGTGAAGTGAAAGGGATGGACTGTACCGCGATCTTTGTTCCATGAAAGCCCTGCAGATTGCATATTTTCAAGCCTTTAAGATATCATAACCTCTCTCTCTCTCTCTCTCTCTCTTCTCTCTCTCTCTCTCTCTCCTCTCTCTCTCTCTCTCTCTCTCTCTCTCTCTCTCTCTCTCTCTCTCTCTCTCTTCTCTTCTCTCTCTCTCCTCTCTCTCTCATCTCTCTCTCTCTCTCTCTCTTCTTAGAACTTTTGAGTTTTATCAATGCACGACATTCCTGTGATATCCTAGCGAGATACTGTACGCAAAACTTGCATACATTTTACCTTTATATATTAACAAAGATGACCGGATCTGACTATTTGTTTATGCATATATCTCAAAGAGTCGTTCACAGTGTAAAACAAGAGAAGTTCGAGGGCAAATCTTTCCTCAATCGTCGAGTTGGCCGAAGTCTACCCACATGTTGCCCGGTAATGTTAGATCATCTATGAACGGTAACCAAACATATAACACACACACACCGAACTAAATTGTCCTACCCCTCTGTTTTTATTTTATTCTCTTACTGTCTTCTTTATAGGGACTGGCAACTAAGCGGGCTTTGTGTTACCCATTTTTGTTGTGCCCTTGGCCAGCTCCTTGTGATGTAAAAAAAAAAAAAAAAAAAATATATTCTCAGTTTCTCAGGACCAACCGTAGGAGAATTGTGACATTATATTAATTTTATAGTTACTGACACATATAATGTTTCATTTACTCTTTTTTTGTGAATGTATTGCCGCAGTTTTTTTTATGAACAAAAAAACTAGATCACGGCGGAGTCTGACAGACTGCGTAATGATGTAGTAGTGTAATGTAATAATGTAATGCATAGTATTTTTTTTTTTTGCATTGTAATGGGCCAAAGGTGTCGGGTCGAGTTTTATTACACACACACACACACACACACACACACACACACACACACACACACACACACACACACACACACACACACACACACACACACACACACACACACACACACACACACACACACACACACACACACACACACACACACACACACACACACACACACACACACACACACACACACACACGTAATATGAATTTTCATTACAAAATTGCAACGAAGGCCTCAAATGTTTGCCATATCAAATCATTACGAAAAATATTATGAAAGTAATCGAATTTAGGAAGTGAGAACAAAATTACGTAAGGTTTAAGTAATAATGCTAAACTGGATTGAAAATACATTGAAATTAACAAATGGTGCTGAAGAGGAATATTGACATTTTTCAAGCACATGTCGGTAACAGTATCTATCAACATTTGGACTGTACCATCATATGACATGCTAAAACAAAAGGTTGTTTCACCATATTCTCATTATTGCGGACTAAAGTACATCGCTTAACAAAATACACGGATACTTTTTCTGCGTCCTACAATAACTAAATTATTTGAAAACGCTTAGTACCGTGTCCGAATTGGTTAAAATAAAATTCATGGAAAAGCAGTAGAATTTAGCAGACTGTAGCAGTAGACTAGTAGCTGAACCATCAACTAATTAGCAACCAAAACTGAAACTGTGGAGGTATTAATGTAAGTGATTTCTCTTTATCTTTAGGTATTCACGCATTCCTCAGTAACATAGGGA
The DNA here is from genome assembly GCA_016584305.1 of Chionoecetes opilio. Classification (NCBI taxonomy): domain Eukaryota; kingdom Metazoa; phylum Arthropoda; class Malacostraca; order Decapoda; family Majidae; genus Chionoecetes; species Chionoecetes opilio. Next base: position 279,916 of record JACEEZ010002988.1, read on the forward strand.
ATAGTCTGTCCATTCAGAGCCATGCATATACTTCATGATTATATACGTATACTGATGGAACACAAAGAACATGTATATGATGTAGCCCAACCAACGATATAAACACTGACGTAAGAAAATCCGTCCATATGCTGCAAGTACAAAGTATAAAGATACATACATTTCTAAATGTTAATGTTAATATAGTCCATAAAGTGACGTGGTGGTCCTCCTAAAGGCAAAGTGAATGACAAGAATGTAACTTGAAGATACAGACTGATATTATTAAGCATGTCTGACTGTGTTCCAATGCAAATGTTTATAACATTTTAATATTAATGTCTTGTATATCGAAGAAAAAAAGTTTACTTTACGGTAGCAGATTTATATAAATTGAGTGGCTATTTTTCTTATTCTTCTGCAGTATAATTTATGCAATCACACTAAAAACATAGTCATTTACTACATCGTAAACCATGACTCGTATCAACATGCCAGTCAGTCATGCCAGGCTAAACATACCCGACCCCCAACACAAAGCTATACATTGAAGTCAGGTTTTGAGTTTCGCAGAGATTGAAAAATTCATGACTTCTTGTTTTTGTTTTAAGATGTAAGGGCTTTATGGTGCTCCTCATTATATATACAGTGTTTCTACGGCCCCGAAATATATTGATCTCTAAATATAAAAAATAAACAAGCAATGAAAGTCTCAAGTTAAATTAATGGAGTCTACAAACCGAAAGCAGCGCAGATAACAACACGGCGCGGCCTCCTCCAGAAACAAATAACTCATTCACAAATCCTTTTATCTCATCTGCTATAAAACTTAAACCGAAATCCTCGTCTAGCGTCGCGTTATGGCATATGAAAATATCGAAAAAGAGTTTCGGATGGTAATGGCAATACATGTAGCAGGTGAGAGGCGTCTTTGATACATGGCAATACATGTAGCAGGTGAGAGGCGTCTTTGATACATGGCAATACATGTAGCAGGTGAGAGGCGTCTTTGATACATGGCAATACATGTAGCAGGTGAGAGGCGTCTTTGATACATGGCAATACATGTAGCAGGTGAGAGGCGTCTTTGATACATGGCAATACATGTAGCAGGTGAGAGGCGTCTTTGATACATGGCAATACATTTAGCAAGTGAGAGGCGTCTTTGATGCATGGCAATACATGTAGCAGGTGAGAGGCGTCTTTGATACATGGCAATACATGTAGCAGGTGAGAGGCGTCTTTGATACATGGCAATACATGTAGCAGGTGAGAGGCGTCTTTGATACATGGCAATACATGTAGCAGGTGAGAGGCGTCTTTGATGTATGGTAATACATGTAGCAGGTGAGAGGCGTCTTTGATACATGGCAATACATGTAGCAGGTGAGAGGCGTCTTTGATACATGGCAATACATGTAGCAGGTGAGAGGCGTCTTTGATACATGGCAATACATGTAGCAGGTGAGAGGCGTCTTTGATACATGGCAATACATGTAGCAGGTGAGAGGCGTCTTTGATACATGGCAATACATTTAGCAGGTGAGAGGCGTCTTTGATGCATGGCAATACATGTAGCAGGTGAGAGGCGTCTTTGATACATGGCAATACATTTAGCAGGTGAGAGGCGTCTTTGATGCATGGCAATACATGTAGCAGGTGAGAGGCGTCTTTGATACATGGCAATACATGTAGCAGGTGAGAGGCGTCTTTGATACATGGCAATACATTTAGCAGGTGAGAGGCGTCTTTGATACATGGCAATACATGTAGCAGGTGAGAGGCGTCTTTGATGCATGGCAATACATGTAGCAGGTGAGAGGCGTCTTTGATGCATGGCAATACATGTAGCAGGTGAGAGGCGTCTTTGATACATGGCAATACATGTAGCAATGTATGATGAGGCGTTTTTGATACACACCTGGGGCTGGAATCGTGCGTGGGCTGTAAAATGAAAAAGAAAGTCACGTAATGGAAAATTAGATTTGCGCAAGGAACGTGGGGGAGGTAAACTGTGGAAAGCTTTTCGGGGCGAAGACAGGATCTGACAAATAAATATCAGCCGCTGAAACTTGAGCGCAGCAAGAAAAATGTGGCTGCAAGACAAAAAAGAGACGTAAAACAAAAATATAAGCGATATTTTGTGAGAGAAAAAAATAGTAACGTTAAAGGAAAAATGTGTATGAGGCTTAGAGGGCAGCTTCACCGATACACTGGAAAGCGATACTTGGACACGCGCGAGGGAAGGGAGGCAGATGAGGTGAGGGCCTGTCGATGAGTCATTGCATGTGCAGCAAGGAGGGGACGGTAAGGGTGATGCACGACGCAGGTGTGAGACGACCGTAGGGTGAGGAGGGTGACGAGACAAACGCGAGGCTTGTGGGTAAGCTAAGTAGATGGACAACTATTGGAGAAGGGGACGAGAATTATGGATGACGGAATGAGATGAACGAAAGCCACATTATTCTCTTTCATGTACGTGTCAAAATTGATCAATAGGGCATGTTCTCGTTACGCCTTCATCCTGCCTTTAATCACATTGGTTTTTTTCGACTCGTAGCTACATTGCCAGTGACCTCCATGCCCTCGGGTTAAACACAAAAGTGGCACTGGCAAGCCCATTCTCTGGTTTCCTGTAGTATGCAGTATGTCCGTCACCCTCCACCTGCCAACCAGTGTCAGCCATCCAACACCTACACGCTAACCACATCCAAGTTTCACACACCCGTTTTACTTACTCTGCAGCGACAATGGCTTACCATGAAACAATGCGGGATACAAAGAGAACGCAATTACGACGATTTGCGGGGTATATATGAAGTAATTTAAGGTGGAGTACTCTTACCCTTACCACAAGCTGATCATCTCTCGTCGTCTTACATGTTCCACTTGGTGGATTATACAGTGCCATAACTAAAACCGAAAAAGACTGACAGTATGCGTTGTTTTACGAATCAGTGTGCAAAATTCATTAATAGAAACAGAAATGAAAGAGAGAATGATTCACACAGTAACAATCAAATTCCCCTCCGCCGTCAGTGTCGTCTGCCTGCTTTGTCTCACCTCAAAATGTCATCGCAACAACAAAGAGACAAAACAACCAACACTTCCCATTAACCCCTTGAGTCCCAGAACGTAATTTCCATTGCAATTTGGCTACCATTAGACTATTTTAATTAATGTAAGCAATACTCTATAGATATGACCTGTTTAATAGCCTTGTCCACTATCTAATGTGGTATATTAAGCTACTTTTCGTAATTTTATGGCTAACAACAGACGATTTTTTATAGCAAAGAAAGGATCTGGGTGTGAAGGGGTTAACGTTGGCATGGCCTTGACGCGTTACAGGGCACTCAGCTGTATATTTTATATTTGAGTTTGTATTATGTGTTTTCACCTTTTTCCCAACAGATCGCTGCTGGCCATCCATCTTTTGTCCATCTCACATGTTTTATTTTGTTGGCTTCAGATCACCTGCTGAAATCCGGAGGAGAACATACTGAAATGAGATTATTTTACTTGTTTTACTGATTTATTAAGCTATTGAGAGTAAGGTTAGATTTTATTTTAAATACGCTACGCAGTTCTGGCCACCATATTTCCACAAGACATTGAAAACTATGCGTATAAGAGTATCAAAGAACGTATCCGACCTTCTTTTAGCATTATCTACGGTCAGGAAGGAACAGCAAAATCACATGATGCTAAATTGTTATAGGAAATCCACCAGTCACCTGCTGAAATGTTTGAAACTACTGACGGAGGCTGACGAGTGTTATCAGACGAGCAGTGTCATTCGCATCTTATCATTTCCAGATGAGGAGTAAATGTACACAACTTATATTTAAGTAGGTAAAGAGGATCTAAAAACAATTCCACCAATGATTGTATGTAGCTGATGATGTTAAAAAACGCAATGAATGAGGAAATAGAAGGGACTCGCTCATATATTCATGCAAATCGTTATCTTTATTTGATGTAGGGATGAGGCACACACAACATACGATTGCTGTTTAGTGGTCTTCAACCTCTTGGATACGGATAAAACATACCACGTTTAGGTTATAATTCTTGTGTAGTCATGTTACTAGGTATTTGTTCTGCCTTTGCTGATGCCACGTGTCCAGGGATCAAATCTCTACAGACGAACCTCCACTGATCTTCTATAATAATATAAGCGAAAGTGTGTCTGTCTGTGTGTGTGTGTGTGTGTGTGTGTGTGTGTGTGTGTGGTATAGGTTCCGCCCCCCGTGGCGCAAACACCTCATATGGCACATTTTTGGAATCAGGTTGACCAGGGGAAGGTCATAAGCCCACTTATGAGATGATCCGATCACTTTTTTTTTCTTTTTTTTTAGCAGCCTATTAGCGAGAATTGTGAAAACAAAAGTGGGTTGCGAGAATTGAGGAAGCCTTGATGTAGGGTGATGGGTAATGGGTGAGTGAATGGGTGGGGTGATGGGTAATGGGTGTGGGGTGATGGGTGAGTGAATGGGTGGGGGATGATGGGTTGGGGGTGATGGGTGATGGGTGAGGGAATAGGTGGGGGGTGATGGGTAATGGGTGAGTGAATGGGTGTGTGGTGATGGGTAATGGGTGAGTGAATGGGTGGGGGGTGATGGGTAATGGGTGAGTGAATGGGTGTGTGGTGATGGGTAATGGGTGAGTGAATGGGTGGGGGTTGATGGGTAATGGGTGAGTGAATGGGTGTGTGGTGATGGGTAATGGGTGAGTGAATGGGTGGGGGTTGAGTGAATGGGTGGGGGGTGATGGGTAATGGGTGAGTGAATGGGTGTGTGGTGATGGGTAATGGGTGAGTGAATGGGTGGGGGATGATGGGTAATGGGTGAGTGAATGGGTGTGTGGTGATGGGTAATGGGTGAGTGAATGGGTGGGGGGTGATGGGTAATGGGTGAGTGAATGGGTGGGGGTGATGGGTAATGGGTGTGTGGTGATGGGTAATGGGTGAGTGAATGGGTGGGGGGTGATGGGTAATGGGTGAGTGAATGGGTGGAGGGCGATGGGTAATGGGTGAGTGAATGGGTGGGGGGTGATGGGTAATGGGTGGGGGTAATGGGTGAGTGAATGGGTGTGTGGTGATGGGTAATGGGTGAGTGAATGGGTGGGGGGTGATGGGTAATGGGTGAGTGAATGGGTGGGGGGTGATGGGTAATGGGTGAGTGAATGGGTGTGTGGTGATGGGTAATGGGTGAGTGAATGGGTGTGTGGTGATGGGTAATGGGTGAGTGAATGGGTGGGGGGTGATGGGTAATGGGTGAGTGAATGGGTTGGGGGTGATGGGTAATGGGTGAGTGAATGGGTGGGGGTGATGGGTAATGGGTGAGTGAATGGGTGGGGGGAATACATACATTTCTACATCCATGATTTCAGGAAAGTTAGAAGGGGCTATCTGGAGAGTCCATGTTTGGTGGGCCGAAGGCCCACCAAACACAGGTTGTGGGCCGAAGGCCCACCAATAGCCCTCCGCAGGAGCTAGCTAAAAAGTCCGCCCGGAGGGCGGCTTTGCGGCTAGTTAATCCATATAAACCTTTTACACAATATTAATCGTAGTCTATAGGAGAAAATCTCACAATAAGGTCACTGACATATTTCCTTTACCCGCATGACTGTACCTTTGTTAAGCGGAGTAATGCTGGAGCACACCCGCCACACAGACAATAGTGCGGCGCTCCAGCAGATCCCAGTAGCTGTACATTTACCTTTGTGTTTCAACAATAGTAGTGACCCCTCGCCATTGTTGCTTTGTGTAAGTACGACTGTGATTAAACATACTCACAAATAGTTAAAATGATATCTTCTTTTTTATGTAAAAATACCCCGGAATCACGTGTAAAATAATAGCGATGGCCAGGAGTACCATTTGCCTGTTATGCACGAGGGTGGTCGGTCACCCTTGGGGGGGAGGGGGGAGACTGCATGTATGGCAGGTCTTCTATCCCCCGGCCCATGGATGTACGGGGCTCAAGGTAATTATTGCCGATAATAATATAATAACCCTTATCAGTTATTATTATGAGTTAGGTAGTAGGAATGCACTAGAGCTAAATTTACGAGACACGCTACAACAGTGAAATGTGTGTTGAATATTTGTATCTTTGGTACGAAAAACCAATTTAACGAAATCCTTAGTAAACTGAACCATTTCCTCGAGTTATTTCCTATTCATGATATCATTGATATGCCTGACATGAATGTGGTAGTCATGAAGCTAAGCTCATGTGATACGTTTGAACTCATGATCTTTTCACAAGTAACAACATGACGGCCACTCGACATATACATGACAAGGAAGACAAGTACCTTGAATGCATATTTCCTGCATTCACATCCATCATCACGGTAAAAAAACGTGTCATTCATATTGCTGCTGAGCTTCAAATAACAGCTCAGAACTTATAATAGTAAAGAAAACTTATCTTACCTCTACTGGAGGGCTGGAGGAACAGAACAGGGCGAGACTAAGCTGTCCCTGCATTGTCTAGCTTCTGTAAGATATTTCACAAGCCTTCAGGCGTGCATGGATTTGTGGGTTGTCTAGGGGTCCTGCCACACGCCCACACCGTCCAGCGTGGGTTAGCGAGGCATCCCTCTCGCGCCCGACCGTTGCTCGTGATGGCCGCAGGAAGTGATACAATTTCTTTGGTTAACACTTACCATAGCCTGCAAATAAGTGAAACAAAACACATTGATTACTTCTGATAATACTTACTTTAACTTTAATTCAAAATTCACATGCAGTACTTCAATACATAACATTTTTACACACACACACACACACACACACACACACACACACACACCACACACACCACGCACGCACGCACGCACGCACACACGCACACACGCACACACGCACACACGCACACACACACACACACACGCACGCACGCACGCACGCACGCACGCACGCACGCACGCACGCACGCACGCACGCACGCACGCACGCACGCACGCACGCACGCACGCACGCACGCACGCACGCACGCACGCACGCACGCACGCACGCACGCACGCACGCACGCACGCACGCACGCACGCACGCACACACAAAATAAAGAAAATTTATTCATAGATAATATTTCTAATAAATTACATATATCACAAGCATACTTTATCCAACTTTAAATAGAAAAAAGCATAAACACACTCAACGTATGTACATCTTCATTTCTAACATAACACTGTATGACGCTCATGATGCAATAAACATTACTCAGACTCATTTCATCTGTGTGGTTGATATTTCATTCGTCTCTACTGTGAAGCAGACAAGAAAGATATTTGATTTATCCATAACAATACAGCATTTTGGTGGGCTAATCCGGATACACATCATTCAGGTCATCAAAAGGCGTCATAAGGTTCTCCGAGACACCAGTTGTTATTACATGGATGTCTGATACCTACAAGCTGACAGAAATACCAGTTTAAGAAGGAGAAAACAATCAGAGTTTAAGAAGGAGAAGACAATTAGTTTAAGAAAAAGAAAACAGTCAGAGTTTAACCCTTTGAGACCTAGAACGTAATTTCCATCTTAATTTGGTTACCATTAGACAATTTTTAGAGATTATAAGCAATATTTTATAGATGTGACCTGTTTAGTATCCTTGTCGACTAACTAATGTGGTATTTTCAGTTACTTTTCGTAATTGTATAGCTAACAACAGGCGATATGTTTATACCAAAGGAAAGATCTGGGCGTGAAGGGGTTTTAAGGAGGATAAAACAGTCGTCAGAGTTTAAGAAGGGTGAAGCCACGTTACCTGTCCCTTCTATTAGACACACCTGCCCTGTAATGGATCCGACAGCGGCCTTGATCTATCACGCTGCGGCTAATGGCACTTCCCTTCAATATCCCCTGAAATAACGTCATCCCAGAAATGGAGTCTTCAAATGACGAAAGGAAAAATAATCGTGTGGTCGCCATTGCCGCCAGGAGGCTCTGAGGTATTGTGTGTCATGGCAGAAAAGGATTTGCATTTTAAGTTCTAAACGTTAATAAAAAAGTTCATATTTTTCTTATTAAAGCAATTAACTACGTAAGCAAATCCTTTAATCCTTCATTATTCGTGAAATTTGAATTTAGTGATATTCTCTCTCTCTCTCTCTCTCTCTCTCTCTCTCTCTCTCTCTCTCTCTCTCTCTCTACTCTCTCTCTCTTCCTCTCTCTCTCTCTCTCTCTCTCTCTCTCTCTCTCTCTCTCTCTCTCTCTCTCTCTCTCTCTCTCTCTCTCTCTCTCTCTCTCTCTCTCTCTCTCTCTCTCTCTCTCTCTCTCTCTCTCTCTCTCTCATATTTGTAGTTCTCTTTATCATATTTTCGTCCTGCATTTTCCTTTTTTCTGCCTACAAACATAATTTACGTAATTTCTTGTCTGTTCTAAAAACATTTATAATCAACTCCTCAATATTTCGCTATTGACAAGGATGGATAAAAAGAAAAATAAGAAAAGTTTGAATTAGAAAAGGAAGAAGAGTATTGACTGGAAAGTGGTGAGAAGATAAATGAGAAACAGTTGGGATAACGAACACTGAGGCCTAAAAAAAAAAAAAAAAATGAGTATTGGCTACGCCCCCCCCCCCCCCACACTCGCATATAATGTAGAAAAAAATAGAAATGAAAGGCAATATTAAAAAAAAGGTAGAGAAGCTTAGACCATGACAACCTACTGAAAGAAAACTGCAACATCTGAGTGACTAGAAACACGAGTGCCAATATATTATATTATATATATATATATATATATATATATATATATATTATATTATATTTTATATATATATATATATATATATTATATATATATAATTAAAGATACAAGACAACGGATGGAAATAAAGACGAAAATCAAAATGTTTATATGAGAGAAAAAAATAGTGAGTGAAAAATAGAGAGAAAGAGAGATACAGAGAGTGAGAGAGAGAGAGAGAGAGAGAGAGAGAGAGAGAGAGAGAGAGAGAGAGAGAGAGAGAGAGAGAGAAGAGAGAGAGAGAGAAGAGAGAGAGAGAGAGAGAGAGAGAGAGAGAGAGAGAGAGAGAGAGAAGAGAGAGAGAGAGAGAGAGAGAGAGAGAGAGAGAGAGAGAGAGAGAGAGAATGTGAGCAAAAAAATAGCCAAATTGTACTACAGTAGTATATGAAGATTGATGTAGTTACGAGACAGATCAAAGAATGTATATTGAATACAAAACAAAAATCAATGACATAGGCATAATGAAACCACAGCCTAAGGGACATTTATAACACGTCAAGATTAAACATGATCTTATCTGAACTTATCTTCAATATCATAGTTATTACCAGACTTCATAATTAATATTTCACAATCCACACATCATAATATACACAAACTCAACTCTATTATATTTTCCACTCATCGCACCCTTCTTCCATTTACCAATTTCTCCTTTCCCCCTCTTGCATTGTTTATCATATCCTGTTCCTATCTTCACGACCCGCCCACCTTATAACCACCTTCCTTCCTATCCTCTTTCCCTCCTCCTTCCCTCCTTCCCTCTCTCCCTCCTTCCTTCCTACGGGTCACTGTTTAGGAGGCACCGACACGCAACCCACAGACCGGGTAAAAGCTTTGGTGCAGTGTAGCCAGTATTTAGTGCCAGCGGTGGTGGACCCGTCACTACACCGATGGCATCACTGACGGGGAGACGGAGGTGTGATGGGAAATGAAGAAGGAGGAAAATAAATGTTGAAAAGCAGTAAACGGGGTAAACTGGGTAAACTTGATAGTGCTAAAAGGACGAATATTGAAACTAACAAAATAATGCGGTTTTTTTCTTATATGTTATATGTATAGAATGCCTTATCAGATGTCGTCCTTTTTCGTGCCTATTTTACGATCTACTTTTATAGCTCTCCAGATATCCTACCCTTCCTTCCTTCCTTCCTTCCTTTCTCCTTTCCTTCCTTCCTTTCTCCTTCCTTCCTTCCTTCCTTCCTTCCTTCCTTCCTTCCTTCCTTTCTCCTTTCCTTCCTTCCTGCCCTTCCTTTTTCCTTTCCTTTCTGGCCTTCCTTCCTTCCTTCCTTCCTGCTCCTCTAACACCCTCCCTCTTCAGCCTGGTCCTCTTCACTTGCCCTCTTTCCATTCCGCGCATTTATTTCCCATTGGTGTTTAATGACAAAACAACGTATTGAAGGGAATAATTTGAATGCGATTATGTGCATGAGAGAGAGAGAAAGAAAGAAAGAAAGAAAGAAGAGAGAGAGAGAGAGAGAGAGAGAGAGAGAGAGAGAGAGAGAGAGAGAGAGAGAGAGAGAGAGAGAGAGAGAGAGAGAGAGAGAGAGAGAGAGAGAGAGAGAGAGAGAGAGAGAGAGAGAGAGACAGGCATACACGCAGACAGACAAATAGTGCAAAAATGGGAGAAAGCTTAGACAAATATTAATCTTTCTTTAATTTGGAACCACAATATTTGCATTTGTTTGCTGTTATTTACATAAACATCTTAACAAGCGTCCTAACTGCCATGTCTGTGATAACTGTGTGTGTGCGTGTGTGTGTGAGTGACATTTATTTACTAACATTTTATCATAGTTCCCTTTTCATTTTATTGCGTTCATATATTTATTGATCACATTAAAACATTACAAAGGAAAATGAACATGAAAAATACAGAATAACAATTACAGAAATAAATACAAAAATAAATTACAGCAGTGATCAAAGCGGCTTAAGTGAGCCGCGTGTTCATATTTCAATTATTTCTTGAAGAGACGGGCAATCTCCTCATCGGTGAGGTCCCTGTCGTCGTAAGCAGGGCGTCTTCGTCTAAGTCCCCGAAGTTCAGTGTGACGGCCCAGTCTGAGTCCTGTTTGTTGTCTGTGAACTTCACGCAGTCCGGTTCCCCGACATGGTCGTAGTAGCGGACAGGGGAACAAATGGTCTGGCGGTGGGAAGGGTCCTTGGGAGGGGCTTTCCCTCCCTGAGCAGCCTCCTCGCAAGGGAGAGGGCCGGCTCGTGCGGGCAGCGCTCCTCAAGGGCTGTTTCCTCCTGCGACACCAGGTGCTCGTAGGAGATCAGGAGGTCGAGCAGGGCGGCCTCCTGAAACTTCGCCAGCGTCTGGGTGACCTGCTCGCAGCGTCGGGCAGATGACTGCCCCTGCGCCGCAGACAGGCGCGCCCTGGGACCAGGCGTCGGGGCCATGAGGGGAAGGGCGGCGTCCACCTCCATCAGCTGCTCCGGGCGTGGTGGTGGGTCCTCTCCTTCCTTCCTGGTCTTCCTCCGTTCCCTCCTCCGTTTGGTCCTGGTGCTGGGGGGGCGACTGCTCCTCAGGCGGTGGTGGCGGCGTGGTGTCCGCGGGCAGCTTCTCCCCTTATCATCCTTTCTTATCTGTCCCCCATCATTATCCTTCCATTCTCTTTTTTCTCTCGCCTTTCAGCTTAACTCCCGTAATTCCTCCTCCCACTTTATTTCCTTCCCACTCCCTTACTTTATTATCCACTGCCTCCACCCATCTCTCTTCATCACATCTTTCTGCCCCTCGTCTCTCTATTTTTTTTCTCTCTCTCCTCCTCCTATACCCATCCTTCTTCTCCCGCGCCTTCTCCATCTTCTTTTCCATTTCCTTCTAGGCGTATAGTTCAGTTACATTTTCACCCCTGCTTCAATTTCTAGAAGTTCTCAGCAGTTTCAAGCAAAACCAAACATTGAACTTCCTCGATTAGTTACGCTTGTTTTCATAGATTTGTGTGTATTTTTACAACCGAAATTATTGTTTGTCAAGATGTATTGGCGATTGTACTACATTGATATTATTATTTTTTTCTCATTAATGGTATTTACCTTATTTATTTGCCCTGCTGTCTGATTAGATCTAAAAAAAAAAAGCTGACTATGAAAACTTATCTATTTATATAAGTAAAGCATTATGTTTACTTATCTCTATATTCATCTATTTACCTACATACGTACACATCTCTCTAGCCATCAATGAATTAATCAATTGATCTTTCTGTTCATCATGGTATCCATAATTTTTTCAACAATGATCTATCGATTTTCTTTGTTAACAATTGAGTAACCTCTCATTCTAGATCCCACTATCAATACAGAGTTGAAAAATAATAACACGTGACCCAGAGTTGCCTCGTTACTGCTGCAGGAATCACAGTATTGCGCCGGGAGATGATTAATGGCCTCCTATAATGGCCGTATCATAACGCATCTAATGTAACAAAAATACATCTAGGCTACAATAATGACCCACTGTATCGAGATTCATGGGGTATAAATATAAAGAAATCGGCGCTGCTGTCATGGACAATATAATGGTGCTACGATGTGGTTGCTCACCGCCATCTAATTAACTAATGCATTATTTTTTAATGTCATTGTATTGGAGAAAATGAGGAAAGCTGCATCAATAGGCATTCTATGGAATAATAGTTAACTCCCGCATCCCGACGGACGGTTTGGACGCCAGTGTGGCAAGGGAGGTCATTGTATTAATTCAATAACTGCATCATTTAGCCATAAAGTCATAAAGTTATGGACACTCCCTTTCATAATACTGCTGGACAATGAATGCATTATCTGTAGGTACGAGAAACTCATGATGATGGGAAGTGTATTCATGTATATGTATATATATTTTTCGTGCATATATTAAATCATGTAAAGCTGTCACAAGGCCGCATGAGATAAATTCACCCAAGAATCATAAAACGAATTACAAAGAAAATATGGCACGAATTCTTATAGCATTTGTTCTAATATATATATATATATATATATATATATATATATATATATATATATATATATATATATTATATATATATATAATTTCTCTCTCTCTTCTCTCTCTCTCTCTCTCTCTCTCTCTCTCTCTCTCTCTCTCTCTCTCTCTCTCTCTCTCTCTCTGTCTCTTCTCCTCCTCTCTCTCTCTCTCTCTCTCTCTCTCTCTCTCTCTCTCTCTCTCTCTCTCTCTCTCTCTCTCTCTCTCTTCTCTCTCTCCATTATATATATATATATATATATATATATATATATATAAAACTATAATTATCGAGGTCCGTACACAAATTATTCTTTGCAAGTAAAACGTTAAACATCGTTTAAACAAACGTTTAACATTGTGTTAAACATCACAAATTCCAAATTTTAAGAAATGAAGCAACAAGTTGGGATCATTTATATTACATCTACACTTTTGTTAATTAAATGAGGAACAATCAATAAAGCCTTAGCGATTCCTAAATATGTATCCATTGTATGTATTACAAAATTCAGCAACTTTTGGTTTGTGTTAAACTGTTGGCAGAAAAGCTTCTAGATATTTTGCTAGCTTTTAGTCATGATTTGCTTTACCTTAGTACACTCGTTTATTTGTCTCTCATTCATTTTTATTTATTGACATTTCACGTTGAATTTTTAAACATTTATAGAATCAAACTTTCCTCTCTGTTTCCTTATTCACAACGTTTCCTTATACCGAGGGGCAGCATTTCATAAAGGATTTCCTAAATTATTTGCAATGACATTTTGCGTCTAGAGTTCAGCCTGGATGCATCATATCAATAATTACATATTATTCTCGTCGGATGCATTTGTAGTTTTGCTGACATATAAATTTGCAAACAGAACTTGGCAGAGATGATCAAAACACCGTGGTACAAGGAGAGAGTTGAGGTAAGCCTTGTCCCTCTGTGGATTTGTAATAACGGTGGCGGCGATGAAGGAGGCAGGAGCAGTAGTAGTTTAAGAAAGGTTCATTCATACGAATTTGGAGCGTGATTCAGCTATCGCCATACAAACATTCTCCACACACTCTGATGAATGTTGAGGAAGGTCTCAGTATATACGTGTACGTATGTACGTAGTACATAGGCGTAGATTTAAAAAAAATTAAATTTTGCTCAATGCAAATTACCAAATTGTACATGGAGGGCTGTGAGCACAGACATGAAGCATACAAGACAGGATATTGAATAATGTTCAGCGTTTTGCTTTGCCATGAGGCTCTCGTGTATATCGAGTGTGGCGATAACTAAATGATTTTCTGAACTCTGCGAATGTAACATTAAAGATTAACATATACACTGACTAGTTGTCAATTAATATACACGAAGCATATGACATATATTGTATAATATGTTTATATATATATATATATATATATATATAATATATATATATATATATATATATATATATATATATATAATATATATATATATATATATATATATATATATATATATATATATATATATATATATATATATATATAAGAAGAGAGAGTAGAGAGAGAGAAGAGAGAAGAGATGAAGAGAGAGAGAGAGAGAGAGAGAGAGAGAGAGAGAGAGAGAGAGAGAGAGAGAGAGAGAGAGAGAGAGAGAGAGAGAGAAGAGAGAGAGAGAGAGAAGAGAGAGAGAGAGAGAGAGAGAAGAGAGAGAGAGAGAGAGAGAGAAGAGGAGAGGAGAGAGAGAGGAGAGAGAGAGAGAGAGAGAGAGAGAGAGAGAGAGAGAGAGAGAGAGAGAGAGAGAGAGAGAAATCTTGGATTGCGGTAATAATTGCTAGGTAGGGATCGGGGTAATTAAAGTGCTTTGCCTTTACATAAAGTATAGCAGCAAACACCTAAAGAAAAGGTAATACCCAGAACAAGGGATGTGTACAGACAGCCCTCTCTATCCCTAGTACAAAGACACCCTCTGATTTCAGCTAACTTTTACTGAAGCTGAGAAAACGCCGATCAAATATATTGAACATCGTCGTCCTCCTTCTTCATGTTCTTTCTTTTTTTATATTCCCTGTAGCTTACGAATCATGTAACGGACAAGGATGATTAAGTTACCAAAAGTCTGCCTAAATCCTGAAAACTTCAAAAAAATGTCTTGAAATGCTATGTAAAGAATGGAAGACTATAAACTAAGCTCGACACCGACTCGACACCGACCTACTTGATCGAACGAACGATTGAATCTGCGTTATAGATTTGCCAATTTTCAAAGCGAGTAAATTCAAATGTGTGAAAAAGATAACAGAAACAAGTAACAAAACATGTATTCTACATTGTTAAAGATTTAGGGATGGTAAAAAAAACAGAAATAACCATTGAGAGGGATGAAATATATATCATCCATTCGTGCATTCCACCACTGACTGAAACATGGGAACAAGTGTGCGTCAGTGGAATGCAGGAATAAGTAAAATATATTTCCTCCATCTCAATTCCTGCTTCTGTTTTTTTCCCCTGCATTTTGAACAATGTAGATTTTTTTGTTTTTTTGTTAGTTGTGTCTTAATATTTTTGTAAACACATTTCTATTTGCAGGCTTTGAAAATTGGAAACTCTACTGCGTAAATTTCAATCGTTCGCTCGGTCGACAAGCTGTTTCGATCTTAGTTTATAGCCTTCCATCCTTGGCATCCCATTTCAAGATGGTTAGAAATATAACAAATTGTGTTTGTTATGTGAATATATCTATGTTTACCTATCTATCTATATATCTATCTATTTATCTATTTATATATCCACACACACACACACACAAATAAATATATATATAGATAATATATATATATATATAATATATTATATATATATATATATATATATATATAGAAGAGAGAAAGAGAAAGAGAGAGAGAAGAGAGAGAGAGGAGAGAGAGAGAGAGAGAGAGAGAGAGAGAGAGAGAGAGAGAGAGAGAGAGAGAGAGAGAGAGAGAGAGAGAGAGAGAGAGAGAGAGAGAGAGAGAGAGAGAGAGAGAGAGAGAGAGAGAGAGAGTTTTACATATATATATATATATATATATATATATATATAATATATATATTTATAATTTACATATATATATAATTTATATATAATATATATATATATATATATATATATATATAATATATATATATATATATATATATATATATATATGACTTATACACTGTCAAAAAAAATACATGATCATGGCATGCCAAATTTTCCTTAATATTTAAAAAGATAAGCTGGGCGTTGCAATTGGCCTGTTCGTTAATGTGTGCAAAATATATTCGTCTATCATGATTCTTAGGTTCCTGAATACTTCACATTATATCTAGGAAAACTTAACGTATATACAATATTATATTATGCATATACTATGGATTAAAAAAAAGGTCTAACTGTATAAAATCACACCACAGCAGCCAGATACGTGAGATTCCAGGATGCACTTTGTAAACTTATTCCAGTGTATGAGGAGGCGAACTGTGACGCCCGAAACAGTAATAAATGATGTTAATAATACTCCTGCACGATTACAACCTTTTTACGACACAAACCATGAGCAGAAATATCATTAATCCAACAAAAAATCTACATATATATACGAAAAAGACATCGTTTAACTCATCAAAACCTTCATGACTCCTTTCTTTATCTTCTTCTTTTTTCCACACAATCGGATGAGACGCTTATTCCAGCTATCCTCACGGGCAACACCTTCCTACTACTCCTGCCTCTACTCTGCTGTCATCTATCCCTCCCTTCTTGTCTCCTTTTCCTCGGGCTTTCCCTTCCCTATCCCGGACAATAGAGGGCCAAATCTCCCCTCAAAAGCCTCAAACTTGTCTTGTCTCTCGTCGGGAATCTCCAGGTTTTGGTGATCGATTTCCAATGTTCTCGGCCAGGATTGTGTTGACACGAGTTTCCGCGCCTTGATGTGCTTTCCTCCCTCTCCTCTTTTACTCTTCCCTTCTTCCTAGGACTTTGATTTCTTAGTTTTGCTTACCAGTAGATACTTGTCTCTCTTTCATATACTGGTCTGCTTAAATCCTATCATTAGTTTTTCAATTCGTTTTTTGATGTTGTTGTTGGTTAGGATAATGCTAGTTTTTCCCCATAGTTTAATGCACAGTACCGTTAATACCTCCTCTTTATTATATTAGTTACATCTAATCCCTACATTATTGTCTCCCTTGTGTCTCTATCAAGCAAGAAATTGATCTCGTCATGTGTCATTTTGCGTTTGTTTTAAGTGATTTTTTTCTCATCAGTTTTAGACTCAATACTTCTTCTATAAACATACATTTATCTTTATGTCAGTGTTCTGATGAGGCTTTCCCCTTGACAATGCGCTTCATGTACGGTCGCTTTTCATTCCCTTCCCAGGCATATTATTGGGTTAGTGTTCGTCAGTAAGTGGTCTCCTGTGTCCTCTTCACGCCTCTAGTTTTTTTCCTGTGTTCCCGCCTGAAGGACACCAGACTGGAGGAGGAGGAGGAGGAGGAGGAGGAGGAGGAGGAGGAGGAGGAGGAGGAGGGAGGAAGGAGGCGAGAGGAGGAGGAGGAGGAGGAGGGAGGAGGAGAGGAGGAGGAGCAAAGAGGAGGAAAGAGGGGAGAGGAGGAAACCTAATTGGTCCACAGCTAGGGTCCATAACGGGATCTGTGAACTACATACTACTAACTATCAACTACTTGTAAGAAAACAGTTGGAAAATGATACCATGTCCCTAAAGAGGATAGGAACATGGAAGTTTCATAGTGCAGAATGATAGGATATGAAAAATACTAACTACAACTACCACTACCACTACAACTAATCGATACGGGGGACTAGATACGAATTCGCACTATCAATACCCATTTACTTTACAGTGCGCGTCAAGTCTGTTTTTGAATGTAGTTATTGTGCTGGCTCCGACAACATTTGCTGGTAACTTGTTCCATCGATCAACGACTCTAACATTGAAATAATTTTTACGGAGATCGGTGATGCAACGTTGACCGTATAGTTTTAAACCATTATTTCTTGTTGTCACTTGAGTTGAAAGCTCGAATAGGTTCTCTTGATTAATGACATCAAAACCTTTTAGGATTTTAAAGGTTTCTATCAAGTCCCCACGGATTCTACGATCCTTTAAGGAAAACATATTAAGTTTCCGCAGTCTCTCTTCATAAGATGAATTTCGCAGAGATGGAATTTGTTTGGTTGCTCTTCTTTGCACTGATTCCAATTTGGTTTGATCTTTTACGAAACAGGGCGACCAGAATTGAACGGCATATTCCAAGTGCGGCCTAACCAAGGACGTGTATAATTGTGTCATTACTTTCGGAGTTTTATGTTCAAAATTACGTTTAATAAAGCCCAACATCATATAGGAGGAGGAGGAGGAGGAGGAGGAGGAGGAGGAGGAGGAGGAGGAGGAGGAGGAGGAGGAGGGACTTTTTTTTACGAAGGTTGATATCAAGGCAATTAATATCAAACAAATGCAAGCAATATGTAATTATTAAAATGTAGTAATTTGTGTTCACTTAAATATAGACTCTCTCTCGCTCTTCTCTCTCTCTCTCTCTCTCTCTCTCTCTCTCTCTCTCTCTCTCTCTCTCTCTCTCTCTCTCTCTCTCTCTCTCTCTCTCTCTCTCTCTCTCTCTGTAAACTGCATTCGTGTGTCTCCTCTATCTATAAACTTTTCAAACACAGCTCTCAATTTTTTGTTTCCTGATATGTACTTTTTTTTCTATTCCCTGTGAACTCCCTCACCCTCACACGCTCCCTCACTCCCTCATCTTTATTCCTCCATCACCTTCAAGTCTGGAATCCTCCCACCGTCTGCGGCTCCGATACGCTACTATGAGTTTATATGTACACCACGAGGGACGGGAGTAGTAGTAGTAGTAGTAGTAGTAGTAGTAGTAGTAGTAGTAGTAGTAGTAGTAGTAGTAGTAGTAGTAATAATAAAAGTAGTAGAGAAGGAGGAGGAGGAGGAGGAGGAGGAGGAGGAGGACGAGAGATTCATAAGGAAGACGGATGGTGATGATGGTGATGATGATGAGGGTGATAATAGTAATAATGATAATGATAATAACAATATGGTACAATATGGTAAATTTCCAGATGAACACCAAACTTCCTTTGGTGGACGAAACTATTTTTTTCTGGTGAGTTTTGATGTTATGAATTAATCTGCTACCCGTTTCTGTCGCAATTTTTTTTTTCTTTTTGCAAAAATGACAAAAAAAAATGAACCTAACCGAAACTATACCTAACCTAACCTTTACTTAACTATAAAAATAATAAAAAAAAAAAAAAAAAAAAAAAAAAAAAACTTTACTTAAAATAATAATAATAATAATAATTTGTGACAGAAACGGTTACCAGATTAATTCAAAACACACCCAAGCTCACCAGAAAAAAATAGTTTCGTCCACCAAAGTGAGTTCGGTGTTCATCTGGAAGAAAACCAACAATAGAAACACTAATGGTAACAATAATCATAATCGTAATAATACTACTACTACTAATAATAATAATAAGAAGAAGAAGAAGAAGAATAACAATAATAATATAAACATAAATAATGATAAATGATAATAATATTTACAACAACAACAATCTGATACGAATTTACTTGTGTGACACACGTTAGATAATTTCAACAACAAAATTGAAAGGCATAAAAAATAGATGGAAAAAAGAACCGACGTAAGAACTGAATAGAAAAGTGAAGGGGTTAAGGTCTAGAAAAAGCCAGCATTCAACTCTAATCTATTCTACTTGCTTTTAACAAAACTCATGAAATAATATCAGGGTACGCGCATTTATATCCAGAATAATCATGTCTTAGCCCAGTATCATTAACAAACATCTAATGTGAACTGTGTGACATATAATATATAAAAATCATGAGTGTCTCTTCTCACTGACTTACTGAAGACATTTAGACTGCTTTTCCCAACGCATAATAGAGCAACTTCAAATGCAGCATAATATGGCAACATCAAATACAGCATAATATGGCAACATCAAATACAGCATAATATGGCAACATCAAATACAACATAATATGGCAACATCAAATACAGAATAATATGGCAACTTCAAATGCAGCATAATATGGCAACATCAAATACAGAATAATATGGCAACTTCAAATGCAGCATAATATGGCAACATCAAATACAGCATAATATGGCAACTTCAAATGCAGCATAATATGGCAACATCAAATACAGCATAATATGGCAACTTCAAATGCAGCATAATATGGCAACATCAAATACAGCATAATATGGCAACATCAAATACAGCATAATATGGCAACATCAAATACAGCATAATATGGCAACATCAAATAACGCATGATATAGCAACATCAAATACAGCACAATATGGCAACATAAATAATGCATAATACGGCAACATCACAATCACTTAAGATATTTGAAAACAACATTGAAGTCCACTTGCCGCTTTAACTCCTCGCTCGTTTGTTCCTCATAAAGGATTAGAACTCCAATATTTTACAAACACATTCCAATATCTAACTTACTGTTGATGGGTAGAGAGTTGTACTAAATGAAAAGTAATACATTATCAGGAGTATTTTCTCTGGGATAGGAATATTATCTTTTTTACCTAAACTAATGCATAATGATGATTTTAAAAATCTCATTCCGTTCAATTTCCTTTTTGTCTTGGTATATCCTCTTTTTCATCTCTATGTTTCTTCTCTTCATTATCATTTTCCTTCTAAATATATATCCTTCAATTCTTTATCCATATTTTTCACCTCGGTATTAATCTTAATTAATTTTATCGCCCCTGCTATATCTCGCTTACTACCTTATGAAGGACAAATTTTCTGTCATACACGTCTTCTACTAACATTATTGATATTACCTTCAAACTTCTTGGCAAGCTGTTACTTTGGTCAAAATCACGGACAAAAATGATCCAATAAAAATAAATAGGTTCAACTCCGCCGATCTGCGACGCCCTCAGCACAAATCCCGGGCACGGGGGCTGTGCTGAGGGTGTCCCGGGTCGGGGCTCCCGTGAAGGTGGCGCCGGTGTTGTCTCCGAGGCCGTCCGTTGCCGGAAGCCCGTGTGCCGCGGGAAACAGAAGAAACATTGCATAGTGCCATATGACCTCTGATGTCTGGCACATTCTTTATTTACTCACTCACTCCGCCATCGCCATCAGCACAGTCAGAGACCACAGGCCAAGCCCTCCCTCACGTACAGCAGCCAGGCTAGGTTAGGTTAGGTCGCAAATTCCTTTTTTTTTTTTTTTTTTTAACCTAACCTTAACCTTAACTTAAGCTACCTTCGCTGCTGTCCGTAAGGGGAAGGCTGGGAGAGGCGCCCGTCCCGCGGTCTCGTCTGCTCTGATGGCGACGGCGGAGTAGCTCTTTATCTATTCTTATTAGATCATATTTGCCCGTGATTCTGACCAAAGTAACAGCTTGCCAAGAAGTTTGAAGGTGTATGTGTGTATGAAGAAGACGTGTATGACAAACGTTTAGTCTTTCAGGTAAGGTAAGGTAAGGTAGGCTTCTAAGGTAGTAAGCGAGATAAGGCAGGAGTGAAAAACGAATCTTAACCCTCTCCTTCATGTATCTTTCCCCTGCCTTGCATCTCCACTCTTTCCCTCTCCATGTCCCTTTCATCCTGTTAATTGTGAAATACTGCAACCTTGGTAAGCATTTAGCAATACCATTTTACATTAGTATACTATTAGAGATTTATACCATTAATAGCCGAAAAGCCGCCCTCCGGGCGGAATTTTTAGCTAGCTCCTGCGGAGGGCTATTGGTGGGTCGGACGCCCACCAAACACAGACTCTCCAGATAGCCCTTCTAACTTTCCTGAAATCATGGATGTAGAAATGTATGTATTAACGCCAATCCATTCACATCACCCCCAACCCATTCACTCACCCATTACCCATCACCCCCACCCATTCACTCACCCATTACCCATCACCCCCCACCCATTCACTCACCCATTACCCATCACCACACACCCATTCACTCACCCATTACCCATCACCCCCCACCTATTCCCTCACCCATCACCCATCACCCCCAACCCATCACCCCCCACCCATTCACTCACCCATCACCCCACACCCATTACCCATCACCCCACCCATTCGCTCACCCATTACCCATCACATCACATCACATTACATGCATCAAGGTTTCCTCAATTCTCGCAACCCACTTTTTTTTCACAATTCTCGCTAATACTAATAAAAAAAAAATAAGAGTGATCGGATCATCCCCAACGTGGCCTTAAAACCTTCCCCTGGTCGACCTAGTTCCAAAACTGTGCCATATGATGGGATTGCATCACTGGGGGCGGAACCTATAGCGGACACACAGACACACACACTTTCGATTATATTATTATAGAAATACATAATTATACAATTAAAGATCTCCAAATAATTAAATGCAACATTATATGTAGGGTTAATATCACGGAAAATCAATTACTGATTCCGCATTACAACAAGGCAGATGATACAGAGATTAGAAAGAAGAAGAGGAGGAGGAGGAGGAGAAGGAGGAGGAGGAGGAGGACTTGGCACCTGCTCTGTGTATGTTTGAGTCTTCAGCTGGACAGATGGACATGCAGTGAATTAAAGTAAGAATCTCTGCGGTAACGCTTTGCCATGTTTCACTAACTATAAACTTATGCAATATTATTATATATTATTATCATTAATATTATCATTATCATTATCATTATTATTGTTGTTATTGTTATTACTATTACTTTTACGATCATTATTTCTTTTTTTTAGTAATTACTAGTATTATTACTATTATTATCAAAATTACCATTGTTATCATTACTATATCATTATTATTATTACTACCAGAAGTTATGCGTAATAAATATGATGCTTAGAAAGACAATCGGAATGGCTTTGTACACATGAAACCGCATTTACAATTCTCTCTCTCTCTCTCTCTCTCTCTCTCTCTCTCTCTTCTCTCTCTCTCTCTTCTCTTCTCTCTCTCTCTCTCTCTCTCTCTCTCTCTCTCTCTCTCTCTCTCTCTCTCTCTCTCTCTCTCTCTCTCTCTCTCTCTCTCTCTCTCTCTCTTTCCCTCTCTCTCTCTCTCTCTCTGAGTTTGGTTGAAATTGGGACAGAAATGGCGGAGCCTAAGCTGTACGGACGGACAGACGGACATTTGCTGAATTATATTTAGAGTAAGATTTACTCTTTTTCCTCTGTCTTTCCTCCAACTTGCCCTCCAGGATTCCCAACCCCAACCTCCCGCCCTCACCACCTTCAGCCTTCCACGATGGAGCTACTGGTCGCCCGAGGTTAAAAAAACCTTTAACTAATGAATAAATTGGATAAACGTGGCCAAATATAGCTTATAACCCTCCCAGGGATGACCTTCACCTTTCCTGTAAGTTTGGTTGAAATCGGATAACAAATGATGGAGCCTTAGCAGTACAGACAGACGGACTTTCGGTGCATTATGGTAAGATTATCATTTGTATCATTATTAGTTATTGATATTATTATTGATACTATTATTATTATTATTATTATTATTATTATTATTATTATTATTATTATTATTTATTATTATTATCATTACTACTATTATCATCATTTTTAGTAGTAGTAGTAGTAGTAGTAGTAGTAGTAGTAGTAGTAGTAGTAGTAGTAGTAGTAGTAGTAGTAGTAGTAGTAGTAGTAGTAGTAGTAGTAGTAGTAGTAGTAGTAGTAGTAGTAGTAGTAGCAGTAATTGTTGTTGTTGCAGTAGAAGTAGCAGGCACAGTAGTAGTAGATGTACAATCATCATCATTCTTTTTGTTGTTAATTTATCATTAATAGAATTTTCATAATTTCACAAACATATAATGAAGCATACGTGTAATGTGGTAATGTAGGGGGTTAGTTTATTATTAAATACGTCAACGTGAAGGGGGGAAAAAGCCTGAAAATCTACCACCAGGCAATTAATGCAATAGACATGCAAACAGTTAGCGATAAATATTGGCAATTAACCAACCACGAAATGAGCTTATTAGTTTATTAACGAATCAGAATTAGAAACATTTAATTATAGGAATTAGTATGCGTCACTCACGGCCACGGGGCGACAGAACTACACAATTACAACAAAACTCTCTCTCTCTCTTCTCCTCTCTTCTCCTCTCTCCTCTCTCTCTCTCTCTCTCTTCTCTCTCTCTCTCTCTCTCTCTCTCTCTCTCTCTCTCTCTCTCTCTCTCTCTCTCTCTCTCTCTTCTCTCTCTCTCTCTCTCTCTCTCTCTCTCTCGCTCGCTCTCTCTCTCTCTCTCTCTCTCTCTCTCTTCCACCTTCTAACACACACACACACACACACACACACACACACACACACACACACACACACACACACACACATGCACGCATAAACAAACTTTTAGACAGTTCCCGGAAGGAAGGCGGGAGGTCGTCTTGTCTTTGTATTCGCATCTAGGCCTTAAGCTGCCCAAAACTCTGACCGTCTTGTCGTGGGAAGTGACAAGAAAAGGTGGAGTTTGCAACTTCCGAAAGTCAAACAAGATGTGACTCAGTTAATTTATTGTTCACTGACGCTTGCCACTGATGTAAGTTTGACTATACCACACAAAAAAGTGCTATATACTCGTAATTGTGTTTTAACTCATAATATTCAGTCATTAACTACTACTGCCAATAACACTACAGTCGTCACTGCACTAATGTACCCAGATATTACGAATTTTAGCATCCCTACAGACTTGCATGTGCCACTGAAGAGACATGCACAGTAGTTTATATTATGTTCCTGTCTTCAATGCCACATACAAGTCTGTAGTGATTCTAAAATTCTTAATATATGGCACCTGGTGACATTATTTCAGTGGCGACTATAGTGTTATTGACGGTAAGTCATTCACACGATATATTTTAACCAAATGCCAGTTTTCAGGTTACTATACAGTAGGGTGACAATAGTGCATAGGGGTGAATTTCTAAAATTGATTAAATCGAATGGCCATTGGTCCAATACTGCGTACCTGTGAAAAGGTAACACTGATGGAATCCTGGGTCACTTGGACAATATTTAGAGGTGGCTCAAGCCATTTGAAGTTAACACTACTGAAATTATTATTGATTTTTTCTCACATTTTTTATTTATGAACCGATTACTATGAAACTTTGCAGGTATATGGAGAATGCAAATTCAAACTAGAGTTGTTCCTAACATTTTTTCTAAAAATGAGTAATGAGTATTTTGGCTGGTCCAGCTATTGGAAATGCAGTGGGCAGGGACAGGCGGGTGTCGGTCGGGGTAGGGGGAAGAGGTTGTGTGCCAGTGTCTGACTGGTACAGTTGCATCAGTTGTGTGTGAGACTTGACGGTGGGTGTGTGTGCGTCGCTCTTGTTGCTTTATTACGGTTAGTACCATTGTCTTTGTCTAAAATCAATGCATCAATTTAGGTATATAACACTTTAAAAACTTTATACAAATGATCTTGCATGCCGTATGCTGTATGGGTGCTGTTGTTTGCATAACAGTAACAACATAAGTTACATAAATGTTTTTGTTTGTTTTAGGTTCAATGGCGAGTACACGTTCAAATACTGAAGTTTGGCTTATTGGTCAACACATAACCGAAATCACGGGTGCACAACTTCCTTCAACAAGAGATGTTCTACGTCTGTTTTTCCACGGTCACAAGGAACATAAGAAAACAGTGAATGATTCTGCGAGTGAAGTTGCAGCATCGGTTATTAGTTTCTGGAATAAAGCACGGATTCCTACCATAACTGAGAAGAGTATTGGACGAAAGGTAGTGGATCTTTTTTTAATGTGGAAGGGACTTAAGAAAAACTGCACTCGGACTACAGACACACAACGTAAGAAAGAGGAAACTTTTTGTGATGAGTTAGAGGACCTGTTCGATGTTGCCCACCCCAAGGCAATGCAGCTCTTGACCATCGAAGAAGACCGAGCATTCCTGGCAGCGCAACGAGAAAAAGGGAGAAGAGGTGTAATGGCAGGAGTAGACAAAAAGATTGCTTGTTCCATCAAGCGTCGGGAAGAAAGCAAGAGTAAGCAATCTCTACAACAGAATCAAGCCAGTTCTGCTCTTGAATATGATGAGTTGGGTTCTTCGTCTGAAACAGAAGCACAATCAAGCTCGTCATCATCTACAAGTTCCCTAGCGATATCACCAGTGGTATCTTCTTCCAAGCGTAAACGTGCTACTCTCAAAGTTATCACCCCTGAATTGTCAAGTACATTGGACCGCACTGGGATCAGTCACCGCTCTGCTCTCCGGATCGTCAGTGCCACGGCTGCTAGTCTAGGTCATGACCCAATGAAACTAGTTTTAAACTATGAGACAGTGCGTACTTCGCGAGCGACCCACCGTTCTGGGATTGCCAAAGAAATTAAAGAAAATTTTCAACCTAGTGAAGTGCTCACTGTGCACTGGGATGGAAAAATTATGCCTGATGAACAAGGAGCGAGTGTTGACCGAATCGCCATTCTTGTCTCCGGAATCAATACTGAAAAGCTGCTTGGTGTCCCGAAACTTTTGTCAGGGACTGGACAGGCCATTGCTACAGCAGTCAGTGCAGCGCTGGAAGAGTGGGACATATCAGAGAATGTTTCAGCACTCAGTTTTGACACAACAGCTTCAAACACTGGGCACTTGTCGGGGGCATGTGTCATTCTGGAGCAGAAACTCGGCCGCCGTCTTCTGCATCTCGCGTGTCGTCACCACATCCTTGAGCTTGTTGCCGAGAAAGCGTATGTGGAATGCATGGGGCCTTCCTCTGGACCAGATATTACTCTCTTCTCTCGCTTCAAGCAGAAGTGGAAGGACATCAGTCAAGATGACTACAGCCCTCTCTCAGACCTCCCTCCAAGTTTGTACGAGAAACGAGATGACCTCATCTCATCTATTGCTGGAAACATCATCTGGTCAAGCATCAGCCACGTGATGATTACCGTGAGTTACTGGAGCTAGCAATCAGGTGTCTCGATGGAGCTCTACCCAAGTTTAGTCTCCGATGGCCCGGAGCACTTCACCGAGCACGGTGGATGGCTAAGCTCATTTATGCCATGAAGATCCTGCTTTTTGCTAATCAGTTTCAACTAACTGCTCGTGAGACATTAGGCTTGAAACGATTCACATTCTTTGTGCTAGAGGTGTATGTCAGTGCATGGTTCACGGCCTCCGTTCCATCCTCCGCTCCTGCTAATGATTTGCGGCTCCTCCAAGACCTGTCAGAGTACCACGACGTCAAAATATCAAGAACATGTCTCACAGTCTTCGGTCGTCACCTGTGGTACCTCAGTGAAGGCTTGGTGGGTCTTGCACTCTTCGATCCACAAGTTAATGCAACAATGAAGAGAAACATAGTTCGGGCAATCTTTGAGAGGGAGGCGACCGAGGATTCACCAAAACGTGCTGCTCTTCCTGCCACATCTTCCCTTCCCACAAAGCAGCTCTCATACTTTGCTTCTAGAGGATCAAACTTTCTATTTGAAAGTCTCAAAATGAAGACTTTTTTTTTGTCCAAGGAACCTGACACATGGTCTGATGATGAAGACTTCAAAACTGGCGTCGCAGTTGTGGGTGGTCTCAGAGTCATCAACGACACTGCAGAGAGAGGGATTGCCTTGATACAGGCATTCAACAGCAAGATCACCAAGAGTGAAGACCAGCGTCAACATCTGCTGCAGGTTGTTGAAGAGCAGAGGCGGTCACAACCAGGGACATCAAAACAGGACCTTACAAGCAAAAAGAGAAAACAATGAATGGGCTGTCTCTGCCAGCCGACCCCCTCCACACCTCTCCCACCCATTGATGTAAGCGTGTTCACTGCAGTTTCATTTTAAAAAGGAATTAATCATTTATATGTACAGTGTACAGTGTACACATAAACTTGCTCAATATGTAAATTTTTAAATAAACCGGCATATTATGAATATTCGTATTTTTTGCCTATAAGGATAAAACTTCAATTGACTTGAGCTACCTCTAAATATTGTCCAAATGACCCAGGATTTCGCCTGTGTTCTTTTTTCATGGGTACGCAGTATTGGACAAATGGCCATCTAAAAATAAAAACTTTCACTTTTTATTGTCACCCTACTATACAGTCTGATATATATTACGTTAAGTCCTGGTAGGGTCCATGTCACCCTCACGTGGTTATTGAATACGAAGTCTAGGCACAATTATCCTATATATCGACCAACCGTACTAGGAAATAATCCAAAGAAAGGCAGGGAGTATTTTTGTGCCCAGGCCATTACTCCTGCCATACATCAATACCTGTCAACAATCGGACCATATGTTTTGCCTCCCGTCACGCTTCGTCCTGAAATCATGCGAGTCTTCTGACCCTATCAGCCTCACGTAACTTAACCTATATTTAGTTAACTTTACTTTATTTTCCATCTCTCTGAAGTTTTGTATTCGTATTAAAAGGTTCATCTTCATTGCATCTCCACAACTCTTACATGACAAAACTAACCTAAACAATACCACCACGTCCTTGTTTCCTACTCTCATCTTCCTACATGTCCTCGAGGCTTACGTAACTTAAACTTTATCTACTTAGGTTTACTTTATTTTCCATCTCTCTGAAGGTTTTGATTCATATTTTATCTTCATTGCATCTCCATAAACAACTCTTACATCACAAACCTCTCCTAAACACCACTACCACACACGTCCTTATTTCCTTCTCTCATCTTCCTACATGTCCTTGAAGCTTACGTAACTTAAACTTTATTTGCTTAGCTTTACTTTATTTTCCGTCTCTCTTAAGGTTTTGATCCATATTTCATCTTCCATCCATAAACAACTCTTACATCACAAACCTAACCTAAACACCACCTCCACACACGACCTTATTTCCTACTCTCATCCTCCTACATGTCCTCGAGGCGCCTACAGTCCCGCCACGGCCACCTCCTCAGCCTCTTCCCGCAGGTGCCAGTTAAAGAAAATTGGCCGCGGACCCTCGGCCACAGAATCAACAAATGTTCCCCCACGAATGGCAGCCTAACCTTGTACTCGCCGGCCCAGATATTTCCCTTCTCAGCCTGTCATTTTCAGAAATAGATGTGGTGGTGGTGGTGTTGGGGGGGGGGTAATAGATGTGGTGGTGATGGTGGGGGGTAATAGATGTGGTGGTGGTGGTGGGGGGGTGATAGATGTGGTGGTGGTGGTGGGGAGGTGATAGATGTGGTGGTGGTGGTGGTGGGGGGTAATAGATGTGGTGGTGATGGTAAGGGGTGATAGATGTGGTGGTGGTGGTGGGAGGGTGATAGATGTGGTGGTGGGGGGTAATAGATGTGGTGGTGGTGGTGGGGGTGATAGATGTGGTGGTGGTGGTGTGGGGGGGGTGATAGATGTGGTGGTGGTGGTGGTGGAGGGGTGATAGATGTGGTGGTGGTGGTGTGGGGGTGATAGATGTGGTGGTGGTGGTGGGGGGTAATAGATGTGGTGGTGGTGGTGTGAGGGTGATAGATGTGGTGGTGGTGGTGGGGGGTAATAGATGTGGTGGTGGTGGTGGGGGGTAATAGATGTGGTGGTGGTGGTAAGGGGGTGATAAATGTGGTGGTGGTGGTGGGAGGGTGATAGATGGGGTGGTGGTGGTGGGGGGTAATAGATGTGGTGGTGGTGGTGGGGGGGTGATAGATGTGGTGGTGGTGGTGGTGGGGGGGTAATAGATGTGGTGGTGGTGGTGGTGGGGGGTGATAGATGTGGTGGTGGTGGTGTGGGGGGGTGATATATGTGATGGTGGTGGTGTGGGGGGGTGATAGATGTGGTGGTGGTGGTGGGGGAGGTGATAGATGTGGTGGTGGTGGTGTGGGGGGGTGATAGATGTGGTGGTGGTGGTGCTGGACAGTTGATCAGTTATGTTATTATGTGTGTTTATGCCTACTATTTTTTGTTCCGTGTTATTGATAGTTTTTTCAAGCTTACTATTTGTTGTCCCATGTTTATAATTAATAGTTGTTCTTGTCCCAGGTTCTTGATAGTTCTTTTAAGCTTACTATTTCTTCTCCCATGTTCTTGATAGTTCTTTTAAGCTTACTATTTATTGTAAAATTATATGTTATGCCGGTGTTCATGGATTGACAATATACACACAATACAGCAGTCATGGTCGTGGTCACCGCAGTGTTATCATGGCACTGTGTTACTGTGTCATGAAGAGAGGAGAGGACCGACGGTGGTGTTGGTTATGGTTTTGGCGACCGTGATAATGAGCGTCAGCCGGTGTTGGTTTACAAGTAATGGTGGTGTATGGAATGAGTGCCGCTGCGGTGTCAGTGTCAGGATGGGGGGAAGGGGGAGTGGTGGGAAGGGTGGTGGGGGAGGAGTTGGGGGGAAGGGAGAGTGGTGGGGGCAGTGGGGGAGGATTGAGTGCACGGCTGTGGTGGCATGATGATTGCAGTCGCAGGGAGAAGTGAGTGTAGTGTTGATGGCGTGATGACAACTGCACTAATGGGTTTGTTGCAAAAACTAATGTACGCAGAAATATAATCCCTTGGGTATATATGTATGAATGAAATGATTATAAATATACAAAAAGATAGCCAACCACACACATGTACGTCAAAGGAAAATTGCGAGAGGCTGTACAAGGATTATCTAGATAGCTAAGTATTACCATACAAGGCAGAGACTGAATTTAATGGGTCACAGTGAACATAAATAGGACATAAGAAAAATAAGGAAGCTACAAGAGGCCGTGAGACCTATACGTGGTAGTTCCTGTTACTTAACACTACCTACATCCACCTTTCATCCCCATCCATGAAATTGTCTAACCTCCTTTTAAAACTTCCTATTGACTCCGCACTGACTACCTGATGACTGAGTCCATTCCAGTCATTTACCACCCTATTTATGAACCAATTTCTCCCTATTTCTTTTGGGTTGGTTTGGTGGTGTAATTTTTCGCTATGAATGTATCCGAACAAGTTAATTTGGGTCTTGTTGATTCAGCTTTGTTTCAGGCGGTCTATCACATTTGCGTAGATCAATTTAAAAAAAATAATAATAATATGTTTTTAATGTCAAGAAAATACAACTGCGGCCAACAATAATTCATAATTTTGCTCTGGAAAATTTTCCCCATTGCCATTTACTTTTCTTATACACCAATTAACGTTCATTATTTTCCTTGTCTACGTATCTTTGTTTTCATGTCCTGTGTTCATATAGTCTTATTGAAGGGAACTCTTTCTTATACCACGTTTTTGATGTTCAAAAGTATTTCTCATTCCACGGTTTTGGTAATCATTCAAAACAATTTCTTATCCAGTGTTCTTAAAAAAAATTTAAACTAAATATTTTGTCCCCCGTTTTTATAGTTCCATTCAAGGCAACTATTTCTTGACTCGTTTTCTTAGTAGTTGTTCTTGTCCCATGTTCTTATAGCAATGTTAAAATATAACATTTCTTAACGGTAAACACGATGTCGAAAACAGATATCAATGCCATTTTCAGTTCGTGTGCTTGTATCGAAGACTGTTTCTGGCCCGCTTTTCTAGCTCTTCCCCGTCCCTCTCTGCCTGTTTCCCTCACTCTTCCTCTCTTTCTCTTCCCTCTGCCGGGAAGATAAATCATTACGAGAGCGTTCCCCCCTCCCTCCTCCCTCCCTCCACCTCTCTTTCTCTCTCTCTCAATATCTTCTATCCGCAGACCACACCAAAGGATTTAAAGTTCCTGCCCAGGTTCATATCTGACCCGGCCGGGGAATCAGGACAAATAGGGTCATTTCTTTGAGAACTACGTCAGATATGTCGGTCACTTGGGGTCTGGTTGGCAGCATTGGTCTTGTTGTGTTGATTTGAAAAGTTGTTTCGCTTTCCGGAAGAGACTACAAGACGGATTCTCGCCGGTCATCATCAGACGCATCTCAAAGAGTGTCTATGCCGCGTCCATGATCATATTGTCTCGTTCTACTTCCAAGTAATATCGCACAATGTCGTTTATCAAAGGACGACTCCATAGATTTGTGAATAAGTAAGTAAGTAAGTAAGTAAGTAAGTAATAAGTAAGTAAGTAAGTAAGTAAATTTATTGCCATTACATCACCCAAAGAAAAAAATATATAAAACAAAAATATAATGAAGGAATATAATGTGAGTGGTGCTTGAAGAGTGAAGGTCTTTGACACAACGAACCACCGATTACGTGTTTGTCGTTACGTCACCTACTTCATCATTATAGTATTGTAAATATGTTCCCCATCACCCTTTAAATTCACGCCACTCGTTGGGGAGAAAGCGATTTGTATGAAAGAAATCAAAGAATTTAATTAACTTGGAGAATAAAAGGGCTTGCCATCCGCGCCCTCCACAGAGCGACGCCGCACGTAGCCGTGAAATACAGCGCATCACAATTGTTTTCCCGATGTGGTTGTTCCCGTCATTCTCGCTTTGCTCTAAACTTCCTGGTCTATAAGTCTTGCGTTGGCCACTCGAGGCTTTCCAGGATATTCGAAGTCGAGGAAGCTGTAGGATTTTACGTACTGTACCTCACCTTCACCATCCTAGAGGGTCTTGCTGGGGTATCCTTAATTGCACGTGGAAAAAGGAGTATTATTGACATAGAGGGGATAAATGATGATGAAAGTTATTTGAGCAATATAAAAAGCTAATAACCTTATCCTTAACATTTTCGCCAATCTTCGTTCACTTGATAACCGCTGTCCACTTTCCTTTTATCTGTTTTAATACTATTTTAATGGAGAGAAAATCAACATGAGTACATCCGCATTGCTTCACTCATATCCTGCTTGGCTCTTTTCCCCCTGTGCCGCTGCTCGCCTCGCCTCTCACAGCAGACACAAGTGGACAATTAAGTAAAGATCTCGGCGACAAGAGCCACTTCCTTCGTCAATAAAAGCGAGTCTAGAAATCACCCCAGACGACACAAAGGCTCGTTGGCCGTCATTTGAAAACGTACTTTGACTTGCAAATGACCTGGTTGCTTTAATTCCTTCCAAGATTTGAGGGCATCCTAATCCAGGGAATATTGTAAAGTGTACACCATTCCTTGTTGTTGTTGTCGGAGGGTTGCTATTGTACTGTAAGCTATTGTATTATAGACTGTTATATTCTGGCCGTGGGCTGGAGCGTCGGGAGGCTCGGGTATTGGCTCCTCGTGTAATCAAGACCAAGACAACCACTCCATTTCATCCTTTGTGCCAGGAATATAGCGTGGTCGCCTCCTTGGGGGTCTCGGAGCCACGTGGAGCGGAGGGTGATATTTACTGGCCGATGTAAGATGCTCCGTGTTGCTGAAGCCTTTATTATCACAGTTAACCTTTTCTTCCCGCGCAAACGGCACACTATATATGAATTATACAGCGGGATGAAAAGAAAGGGAATAAAAACTGTAGAGAGCAATAGCAGTACATGTGAATAAACTTAATTGTACGTAAATTTTCTTTTCGCACATAGTAGTACAGCACACTATACAGCGGGATGAAAAGAAAGGGATTGGAA
Source organism: Chionoecetes opilio (assembly GCA_016584305.1). Lineage (NCBI taxonomy): Eukaryota > Metazoa > Arthropoda > Malacostraca > Decapoda > Majidae > Chionoecetes > Chionoecetes opilio. The sequence continues at coordinate 313,157 of JACEEZ010002988.1, forward strand.
AACTGTAGAGAGCAATAGCAGTACAAGTGAATAAACGAAATTGTACATATTTCCTATTACTGAACGTTGGGTGAACATAATATCTTCACTTTATTAAAGAGAATACTGATATACCTTATAGGGAATTTGAAAACGATAATGCTGTTTCGTAATTACCTTATTATGCGAGCTGTCGATTAAGTGAAAATTAATAAGAAAAATTAATAAACTGCCTGAGCTTCAAAGACTATACACGCCGCGGGAGACACTAATGGCGGTTTACACGATAAGAGCATTAGCCAAGTGAAGATCAAATACATATATAAGAGTTCTCTTGCCAATGATGCGACGACCCGGCAGGAGAGACTCAATGAGAAGCAATTCCCAACCCGACGGCTGGACGCGGGGCTCACAGGGCTTCCCACGACCACCTTCAGTGCCTTTCCTAACACATTGCTAACTAATTCCTAACACCCATTGCTTCCTTATTTCTAACACCCATTGCTTCCTTATTTCTAACACCCATTGCTTCATAATTCCTAACAAATTGCTAACTAATTCCTAACACCCATTGCTTCATAATTCCTAACAAATTGCTAACTAATTCCTAACACCCATTGCTTCTTAATTCCTAACACCCATTGCTTCATAATTCCTAACACCCATTGCTTCTTAATTCCTAACACCCATTGCTTCTTAATTCCTAACACCCATTGCTTATTAATGCCTAACACCCATTGCTTCATAATTCCTAACACCCAGTGCTTCATAATTCCTAACACCCATTGCTTCATAATTCCTAACACCCATTGCTTCTTAATTCCTAACACCCATTGCTTCTTAATTCCTAACACCCATTGCTTCTTAATGCCTAACACCCATTGCTTCATAATTCCTAACACCCATTGCTTCATAATTCCTAACACCCATTGCTTCTTAATGCCTAACACCCATTGCTTCATAATTCCTAACACCCATTGCTTCATAATTCCTAACACGCATTGCTTCATAATTCCTAACACCCATTGCTTCATAATTCCTAACAAATTGCTAACTAATTCCTAACACCCATTGCTTCATAATTCCTAACACCCATTGCTTCATAATTCCTAACACCTATTGCTTCATAATTCCTAACACCCATTGCTTCATAATTCCTAACACCCATTGCTTCATAATTCCTAACACCCATTGCTTCATAATTCCTAACACCCATTGCTTCACAATTCCTAACACCCATTGCTTCATAATTCCTAACACCCATTGCTTCATAATTCCTAACACTCATTGATTCATAATTTCTAACACATTGCTAACTAATTCCTAACACCCATTGCTTCTTAATTCCTAACACCTATTGCTTCTTAATTCCTAACACCCATTGCTTCTTAATTCCTAACACCCATTGCTTCCTAATTCCTAACACCCATTGCTTCATAATTCCTAACACCCATTGCTTCATAATTCCTAACAAATTGCTAACTAATTCCTAACACCCATTGCTTCATAATTCCTAACACCCATTGCTTCATAATTCCTAACACCCATTGCTTCACAATTCCTAACACCCATTGCTTCATAATTCCTAACACCCATTGCTTCATAATTCCTAACACCCATTGATTCATAATTTCTAACACATTGCTAACTAATTCCTAACACCCATTGCTTCTTAATTCCTAACACCTATTGCTTCTTAATTCCTAACACCCATTGCTTCTTAATTCCTAACACCCATTGCTTCCTAATTCCTAACACCCATTGCTTCATAATTCCTAACACCCATTGCTTCATAATTCCTAACAAATTGCTAACTAATTCCTAACACCCATTGCTTCATAATTCCTAACACCCATTGCTTCATAATTCCTAACACCCATTGCTTCATAATTCCTAACACCCATTGCTTCTTAATTCCTAACACCCATTGCTTCTTAATTCCTAACACCTATTGCTTCTTAATTCCTAACACCCATTGCTTCATAATTCCTAACACCCATTGCTTCATAATTCCTAACACCCATTGCTTCCTAATTCCTAACACCCATTGCCTCATAATTCCTAACACCCATTGCTTCCTAATTGGTAACACCCGCCAAGTCATCCTGTTCCTCATTTTGGTTCTCTGAGCACATGCATTTGAGGCCACTGTTGGGTCGATGAAATAAAAATAAGAAAACTAAATGATCTTATAATGGTAAGTATATAGAAGTTATGATTCGTTTATGTGGACTGAGAGATTAATGGTGTACAAAATATCCATTCCTCTGACACACACACACACACACACACACACACACACACACACACACACACACACACACACACACACACACACACACACACACACACACACACACACACACACACACACACACACACACACACACACACACACACACACACACACACACACACACACACACAGCACACACACAACACACACATACACACAGACATGCCCGCGGGAGAACGGTAAATCAAAGCCTCCAGCCATCACTATAAATCACTCCGTTTATAAATTTCTGAAACCATAAGTCTTTCCTCCATTAAAGATATCACTCAGGCAAATACAAAGCCAATTCCCTCGGCCATCTCTCAGCTGCACGATCACTCATCCTTACAAGCCCCAAGGTCGCCAGGACCCCTCCCTCACCCACTCACCCTTCAATGTAAAAATAACTCAAATACTCGATTGGATTAAATCATAAAACACGGAATTCATTTATGTCAATGTTCCGATACTCATTAATGCGCTGCGTCTCAAAACATTAGTGATGAACATATATAGTTTACACTTCCCGTAGACTCATTTATGCTACTATCTCTAACCAAACATGAGTATCTCTGTGCCATAGAGCTATATATAACGGCATTTTCCTTATTTTTATTTCGTTTTACACATTTTTCTGACTTTTCCTTTCGTCCTCATCCTTCTCCTCTTTCCTCCTTCCCTCCATCGCCCACCTTAGCACGCCACCGCCTTCATAACTCATTCTATCTCATCACCAGAGGACGAACGTCAAGGCGAGAGAGGTCCTGTCACGAGTTTATCAGGTTAGCGGCGAGTAAGGCCCCGGGAAACACATGGTCCGGGCGGCGCGCTGTCGACCTCCCCGAGTGGCATGTCGGCGGAAGACGATCCTACCTTGAGGAAAGTGATGGGTCTTCTTTAATATGGAGGAGCGAGAGGTAAATATTCATGTTTCTTTCTCCTTGCCCCGCTTACCCTGAACAATGGCCCCCTACCCACCCCCTTCCTTGCTAAACCCCCAACCCCCAACCCATCCTCTTGTTCTTATCATGCCTTCCCCCTCCCCCTCTTACTACCCTCACTCCTTCCTTCCCGTCATCCCCCTCCCCCCTCCACCATCAAAACTAATAGGATCTTTTTCCTGTTAAGTTTTGGCTTTACTCTGCCACGATCATAATTGGCTAACAGGTTTGGTCGATGTCTGGGTAGAGCGGAAAGCTTCCCACAAGTCATTTTTATCCAAAGCTTTTCTTTTCTTCTCTTGTTTTTCGTCATAATCTCGATGAGCTTGTATTTTAGGGAGGCGCAGCTCAATGACACACGCCAACATGATGTCCCGCAGATATTGATATACAGAATAGAGACACGATGACAAACATGCATCTATAACTATTAAACAGTGAGCGAGGGGGAAGAAAAGGGGTAAGGAATGATTGAATAATATAAAGTGACATGAGAGAGAGAGAGAGAGAGAGAGAGAGAGAGAGAGAGAGAGAGAGAGAGAGAGAGAGAGAGAGAGAGAGAGAGAGAGAGAGAGAGAGAGAGAAATAGAGAGAGAGAGAGAGAGAGAGAGAGAGAGAGAGAGAGAGAGAGAGAGAGAGAGAGAGAGAGAGAGAGAGAGAGAGAGAGAGAGAGAGAGAGAGAGAGAGAGAGAGAGAGAGAGAGAGAGAGAGAGAGAGAGAAGAGGGGGGAATCTTTCACTTTAAAGTAGAGGATCATCCTTGGTGACCCTGAACTTGATACCTGAGCCAGTAAACATCCTTAAAGTAAACACAACCTGTCCCGTCGCCCGCCATGGAAGGGGAAGGATGGAAGGAGTGATGGGTAGGCAATTCAATCTTTTTGGGGAAGACTTATAAGCTGTTGGATATAGTTGATAGTCTTGGGAATAGTTATGTACTGGTTAATCAAATGTCCTAATGATGCAGTTTAACATGGGGTTTAATGAATATACGGATGTCTCCACCATCACCACCACAACCATCACCGTCACTGTAACCGTATCCTGTACAAAATCGGTTTTCTAAAATTGTATTTCTTGAGTGAAATCTCGCTTTTACAACTGAGGGGACGTAGTGGTTGTAGTTTCCTATGAAAAAATCATTACTGAAGTCCTAACACGAATACTTTCCTTTTGTCTAACTCTTTTCTTCGCACCACAACATACATAACAGCCACACATAGGCACAAGAGCAATTCCACCTTTACTATACGATACATCCCCTCGCTAGCTCTCTCCGTCCCACCAGACCCCTGCAGAGCCACCAAACTCCCCTATAGTGTCATGAAAATGTACCATCACCACCATGCCGTCACCACCATGCCGTCACCACCAGGCTAGAGTACCTTTAAAAGATATATATCTTATAAATCCTTCTTATAAAGGTACCCTACACCAGGCTGTACCATCACCACCAGCCTCCACCTTCCCTCCCTTCTTTGCCCTCGATACCCATTCCCCTCGACCTCCGCCATCGTTGCAGGCCGAGCCAGCAGCAGCAGCAGCAGCAGCAGCAGGCGGCAGCAGGTGGCCGGCCGGGAGTCATCAGGAGGAAAGACTCTGGTTGCCTGGAGACGAAATTGCCGTCTTTGGAGGATCGGGGGAGAATTAAAGAAAATTAATTTGTTCGTTCGATGGATCTTGGACGAGTGCTAAGTAATCAGGTTTCTGACAACTCCATCTGCCATGTTTTTTTTCCTTTTTCTTTGTGTGTGTGTGTGTGTGTGTGTGTGTGTGTGTGTGTGTGTGTGTGTGTGTGTGTGTGTGTGTGTGTGTGTGTGTGTGTGTGTGTGTGTGTGTGTGTGTGTGTGTGTGTGTGTGTGTGTGTGTGTGTGTGTGTGTGTGTGTGTGTGTGTGTGTGTGTGTGTGTGTGTGTGTGTGTGTGTGTGTGTGTGTTTACCTAGTTGTATTTTTCAGGGCCTGAGCTACACTCTTACGGTCCCATGGTCTCCATGACCATACTACACTCGTACGGTCTCCATATCTACTTTTTTTTTATTTTGCTTCTTTAGTGCTTAGTGTTGGCCGATGCCACCACCCCGGGAGGCGGGACACAACCCCCGGCTAACACCCGGTACCCATTCACTGTTGAGTGGACAGGGGCTTGGTTTTTTAGGAGACCGCCCATCTTTCTCCTCGCCGCCCGGGGATCGAACCCGGGATTTTTCGGTTGTGAACAGAGCGTGCTAACCACTACAATACGGAGTACCCTGTGTGTGTGTGTGTGTGTGTGTGTGTGTGTGTGTGTGTGTGTGTGTGTGTGTGTGTGTGTGTGTGTGTGTGTGTGTGTGTGTGTGTGTGTGTGTGTGTGTGTGTGTGTGTGTGTGTCTGAGAGAGAGAGAGAGAGAGAGAGAGAGAGAGAGAGAGAGAGAGAGAGAGAGAGAGAGAGAGAGATTATCTGCCTATTCTCTTCGTGCCTCTACAAGCAAACGCAGGTGGCCCCGACGCACCACAGTGCAACGTGGGCATTACCGTTACACGCAAATTCGTAGTGAGCAAACCAACTCTGACTACCTTCCCTGCGCATTGGAAAAAAACAATATAGCCACAAATTAGTCAACAACATAAAGTTCCTCCTATGTTTGACACGAGATGATACAACATGTATAAATAAGCCATTGACACCTCACCGACGCCGCACCTGTCAATGTAGCTAATAAGAGTAACCAGCTCAACTTAAGTGTCTGTCACTAATTCACCTACATTTTCCCAATAATACACATCAAACATATGACTGTATTTCATTCATACCTTGTATAGATTCTTTCCCTATAAAACAACACACGCAGTCTCTTAAATTTACTGCACTGACGTGGCATCACAATAAAAAAAAAAAACTAGCACCTGTAAGCGTTTTCTTCTACCTTCACATCAGCTTCTCTCTTCCGCCACTCCCTACACAGGCCCTCATCATACCGTCTCTTCCTCAGCCTAAAACCTCACAACATCCCTCTATCCCCACAAGCATCCCTTTAGTAACTATCCACCTCCACTTAACCAAACACAGCACACCCAATCATCATCCATCTACTGGCATTCACACTTGGTCAACATCTCTTTACGACAGATCCTAACCCGTCCCACTACTCTACCCGTGCCTTCAACCATCTCTTCTTTCGTCTATGTTAAGTGTGTTGCAGATCCGTGTAATGCTAACTAAGTCATGTGGATGCAAATGATGATATTCTTAAGGATTATGATGAGATGAAGAAAAAGAATCCTGTTTGTAAGGCCAAGGCGGCGTATCGCAACCCGGCAGGAAGCTTGTGGTGCATTATTTTCTTCCCTCACACCAAGAATATTACCTACTGGATGTTTCTGTAAAATATTCAAAGTTAACTCTACACTTTTTGTTTACCATGTTACTCGACTTTATTATGAAGTTTTGATCACTAAAAAAGGGAACAGAGGCGTATGAAAGGATAATTCATTAATTTACCTAATATTTTATAGCGAAGGGTAAATGTTTTGTCGACAATCTTCCTCATCCTTCGATTATATAAGACATTTACTGGTCCTAAAGTAAATTGATTATTATAAGGACCTTCCACAACATTGTCGCTGCTTGCCCTGATCCTACCGTCAACACATCACGTACGCACACAAAAAAAGTCTGAGTCAAGTATGGAGGCAAGGATGAATATGAGGAGGACTAGGAGAGGTCGGGAGGCGGAGAGGAAGGAGTGATGGAAGGAGTGTGGATCTTTGTGGTGCTGCCTCGGTGGAGTGTAAGGAGTGATGACAGTGATGGAGTGAGGGCGGCGGGGAGAGGTCTGCTTAATCTGGGTGAGGGTGATGGCTGTTTGCATAAGAGTTGACGCTGCAGACTGACGGGGGGGGAGGAAGGGGGCAGGGGGGACGACACGGATGAGGGTGGGCTAAAAATTGGGTGCTGGTACTGACGAGGGCCTGATTGTGATATGTATCAATGATATTTATTAATGATATGTACTAATGATATGCACTTAAAGCCCTATATATCCGAAATGCATACTATCCTCTGATTTCTGCTCACTTATACTGAAGTTAAGAAAACGCTTATCGAACAAACCGAAAAACATCTTTCCTCCTTAATTCTTCTCTAGTCCCTGCAACCCATGATCAACGAGATGGAAAATGATGAATAAGACACCAAAATGTTGCCCTAATTCTCTTATTCTGACGACTTAAAAAAAAAATGTCTTAAGATCCCATGGGGATGGAAGGCTATAAACTAAACTCAAAACTGAGCTTACAGACAGATACAATTATTGCAATATACGCAGCAGACTTGCTAACTTTTAAATAGATAGATTAGTTGAAATAATAACAGAAAATAGTCACAATAAGTTTTGGTCTAAAATGTTCAGGATGTAGGGATAGAAAAAGGACAAATACAAGAACTGGGATAGATGAAACATACCTTACCCATATTAGCACTCTGAACTCTGATTCCACCACTGAATGAAGCATAAGAACAGAACTGTAGGTTAGTGGCATGCAGGGATAGGTAATATATATATTTAATCCATCCCAATTCTTGTTTCTGTCCTTTTCCTATCACTAAATCTTGAACATTTCGAAATATAATTTTTTGCTACTACTATATAGATAGATACATAGATAAATAGATAGATAGATAGGGATAGAAAAATATACAAACATCAAATAAAAGAAAGACACCGACAGACACATAAACAGATAAACAACAGACAAATACAGACACATTGAAAGACAGACAGACAGGTAAAGCAAATAGACAAAGCACAGGAGACAAGCGAAGAGAAGACACGAGAGGAAATGAAGAGAAAGAGGAAGAGGAGGAGGAGGAGAAGTAGGATGCCCGGGGCCTGACTGTTTGCGCCCCCCCCCCCACCCCCCCAACAATGTTCTGACGAGGAGCACAAACAAACTGTGAACGTGACTCCTGGAGCACCAATGTTCCCGGAATTTCGAGAACCAATAAATACAATTCGTGGCCACGCGGCGAAAAAGAAAAGAAATAAAAAATGTAAATAAATAAAACAGACGCCACATGGGGAATATGAAAGAGTAAACTATTGCTGTTGTTGTTGTTCTCTCTCTCTCTCTCTCTCTCTCTCTCTCTCTCTCTCTCTCTCTCTCTCTCTCTCTCTCTCTCTCTCTCTCTCTCTTCTCTCTCTCTCTCTCTCTCTCTCTCTCTCTCTCTCTCTCTCTCTCTCTCTCTCTCTCTCTCTCTCTGCGACAATAAGTTCAGTCAATGCATCGTTATTAACCCTAATAATCAAAACAAATATAATCTTTGTCATTCTTTGGTTTTGCTTCATAAATTTCCACGTAAAACTGCCATATATAGTGCTTTTTTCGTTCAATGAAGAACATAGTAAGTTAGATCTATGAAGCATGTTATGATGTTGACGTAACATTAATGGATAATTTCATACAAGTAAATGCCTCCAGCCTTCAAAGGTAATCATAAGCTATACCAAAGACTACTGTATATAGTAGTCTTTGGCTATACATAGGAAGTCCCACGGATAACTGTATATAGGCACATGAATATTTTTTTTTCTGCAAAATATAAGCGTGATTCATTGGTGTGTGTGTGTGTGTGTGTGTGTGTGTGTGTGTGTGTGTGTGTGTGTGTGTTGTGTGTGTGTGTGTGTGTATGTATATGTGTATGTGTGTGTGTGTGTGTTGTGTTGTGTGTGTGTGTGTGTGTGTGTGTGTGTGTGTGTGTGTGTGTGTGTGTGTGTGTGTGTGTGTGTGTGTGTGTGTGTGTGTGTGTGTGTGTGTGTGTGTGTGTGCAAATGAGAACACTTGCACATTGCCCTAGGACGCAGCTATTCCTTGCTACAAGAAGGAGGGAGTGTGCCGCCCAGCCGTGCTTGCATCACCTGACTAAATACTCAAAGTTCCAACAGGACAAGACACGTACAAGAGTTTCATTAACTTCCACCACAAAATTCTTCAACGCTTCCATTTCTTCACCAAACACGACAGCATTCAGTCAGTCCCACAGTAGAGTAATTACTTTTAACACTTGTCTAATATATTGTGTGTGAAATGCATGTACTAAGCTGTAGCATTATATTGTGTGAAGTTGAATATCTGTAATACACTTACATCGTATCGTACACTTGCCTCGGATCTTTAACGAGTAGTTTATTTGTAAGATGCTGAGAAACGTGGTGAATGCTTCTCTTTGTCTCTCATCTGGGTCATGAAAACATCTTCCTGATTTTCCTGCTAAATGACCTTGATGTATTTGGAAGGACAATAACATGGATATTACGTGCTACATATAGGTGAAAAAAATATAAAGCAAAAGAAGGTAAATAGTCTGGATACAAAGATATTTCAGAGTATATGTGGCTGGGTGTTAAAAGACATTTGATTTTTCATTCGCTTCCGTAGTCAATATACTCGCCCACAACACTACTAACCTACAGCCTGCAACTTTCCTCCCATCATAGAAAAGTGTGATGTTATGTATGGTACCAAACACGCGCTTCCATATTTTTAATTTCATGTGGATATTAATGTGAAGTCATAAATATGCAGTTGCTAACCTTACATATACTTTTGTCACAGTTTTGTGCGTGTGTGCGTGTGTGTGTGTGTGTCTGTGTGTGTGTGTCTGTGTGTGTGTGTGTGTGTGTGTGTGTGTGTGTGTGTGTGTGTGTGTGTGTGTGTGTGTGTGTGTGTGTGTGTGTGTGTGTGTGTGTGTGTGTGTGTGTGTGTGTGTGTGTGTGTGTGTGTGTGTGTGTGTGTATCTATATACTGTGTATTTGTATCTATATACATTATTTTAGTATTATGGGTAAGGTTGTTGTTTTTTTCTTTGTTTTGTTATATTAAGTCTTCTTGTTTTGCAAATGTAGTTTTTTATGGTTAATATATGGACCACGGACCATGACAAAATTGCTGCATCGTATATTTGTATTTTTTGTGGTCAATAAATATCTAATCTAATCTAATCTAATTTGTGTGTGTGTGTGTGTGTGTGTGTGTGTGTGTGTGTGTGTGTGTGTGTGTGTGTGTGGTGTGTGTGGTGTGTGTGGTGTGTGTGTGTGTGTGTGTGTGTGTGTTGTGTGTGTGTGTGTGTGGTGTGTGTGTGTGTGGTGTGTGTGTGTGTGTGTTGTGTGTGTGTGTGTGTGTGTGTGTGTGTGTGTGTGTGTGTGTGTGTGTGTGTGTGGTGTGTGTGTGTGTGTGTGAGCTATGTATTCTATTGCATTCTATTTTTGGCTATAAATGTATTCTTTTTAGTAGCCCAGGCAGCTCTAACCTTCATCTTCATACTATTCAAGTGATATGAATACCTATCATCATCATCACTGATTTCACCGTTCACATGACCATTGTATAATATAAGGCAAACTACAATATCAAAACTTGCTCGTGTGGAAACAGAATATTTTTGTAGCTTTAGGAAAAATCTGAAAAGAGAAAGTTGGTGAAAAAAAGACAAGACACTCGGGAAAGATGAGAAAGAGAAAATAATGTAAAGATAAATGGCTATAAATTAATCCTTGGTGCCTTATACTATGATGCATTATATTAATCCAAAATATAGAGGAAAGCATTACTGATTAAAGAGACTGTTTTCATAATGTACTGATAGGAGAAAAAAAAGGTGTAGCACTTACTACATTAATAATTATAAGTAAGATCAGAGAATGTCGGTGTTAATATGAATTGATAAGGATTGGATTACTCAAAGAAGGAGGATTAAAGACAGAGAAGGATAACTCAAGAATATGCCTAAATGCTACATGATATCTCTCTCTCTCTCTCTCTCTCTCTCTCTCTCTCTCTCTCTCTCTCTCTCTCTCTCTCTCTCTCTCTCTCTCTCTCTCTCTCTCTCTCTCTCTCTCTCTCTCTCTCTCTCTCTCTCTCTCTCTCTCTCTCTCTCTCTCTCTCTCTCTCTCACACACAAAATGTAAACAAAAGCCAAATTGCGGTACAACTTTTGATAACGAAGCCAAGGGAATCCCGCTCTTTTCCTGGCCGGAGCACCAATCGATTCCCTTAAAAAATGTCTGGTGTGAAGAGCGGGGGCGCGGGGCGGAAAGAGCGTCACCGATCACAAAAGCAGCCGGTGATAATTCCCTCTAACTCGTTCCAAATCCGTTTACATTTACATTCCATTACCATTCCCGGAGAGCATCCCTTTAATTCGT
>JACEEZ010002988.1:334530-349530 GCA_016584305.1 Chionoecetes opilio
TTTTACTTCCGGGACTTGAACAAAATCCAAGCAAGACAATGAAATCAGAAGGATGACAATATAACAGACTCTGACTTTGCTCCTTTGCAAGCTTTTAAACAACTGTTGAACTGAAAGACTTGCAGAGCTTCCTAAACCCCATCCAATAACTTTTGCATTAACACTACCTTCGACGGCGAGTGCATCTGAGCTCACAGGGGGGCGGCATGAGCTCACTATAAATCACAGGCGTCACTATAAAAATCCTGCCTGCGCCACCACGAGCGAGGGCCAACCATCGCAGCTCTCAAGTGAACCTCCAGGGCCTATTATCCGAGCCTTGGAGCTCACTTCCTACAGGCGCTATAAGCCAAAATGCATATATATATATATATATATATATATATATATATATATATATATATATATATATATATAATAATCAACTCATTTGAACCTTCTGAAAATAGTTATCGATAAGAAGAATTAAAACTTATATAAATCAACCAAAAACGAAGGCATACAAGGGCTTGCCAAGGTTCGGGAGTTTGAAAGTAGAGCAAAAACTGCTCTTATGTACAGTGGCAACGCGATCGCCATGTGTATATCCCTGTGCAAAATGGTGTCATACTGGGTAGACGGATTCACCGCGTGTTGTTTTGTTTGCCGTTTTGTTTCTTTTTTTCTTTTGTTATATGTATCTTGAAAATGTAGTATGTGGAGGAACAGAGTGCGTACTTCAGGTGTTGTATAGGAGCTATGGAAGAACGCGGCAGAAACTCACAAAAAGGTTAAAAGAAAACTGCCAATAATGTTTACCATGTTGTACAATCTCCTATAGGTTGAAGTCTTTCATAAACAAACAACAGTTGACGATGATGCACGTTCTGGTCACCCTTCCATCGCCCTTTCCTGGCAATGTGGTCATAATTGATGCAGCCATCATCGATGATCAAAGCAGAGTTTCTGACAATATTTGATTAATGTATGATACTTGTCGACACATTTTGACAGACACAAATCCAACTATGTTCTCTAAGACTCCTCACCGACAAACAAAACCAGCACCATGAGAAGGTCAACACGAAACTCCAAAAAAGGACCAGAAAACGGCTCTCACTTTTGTTTCCAGTGTCATTACTGCATGGTGATGAGAGCTGAGGTGGCTGAGTAGTGAAAGAGCCCAGCGTCACTGTGACCAAAGAAGTCATGTCGGGTCAAGAGCAATGTGAGGTCAACGCTCACCACTTTCTTCGTCATGGAGGACATTGTTTATAAGGAACACAATCTTTATTCTAAGTTCATCTTCCGTTTTTTCTTTCATTAAAAACATTACTTCTTATTCCCTTCTTATTCCTATTTTCATTCTTATATTCTTGTCCAAAACTAATGATTGCAAGAGATAACAAATTTATCCAGAGCTAAAGGATGTCAGATTTACTCACACAAGAATTCAATAGACAAAAATATGCTATCATGCTACTGAGGGGACGAAGCTTTGGGCACGGAGGCAGGTAGTAAAAGAGAACAAACAAGGATGTAGAGTATTGGAAATAGAGGAAGTGCGTTCAAATATGGACATATGAAGGATAGGAGAAGAGAAGGCATGAGAAGGTGGTGGAAAGATAGAGCAGAGAAAATGTTAACAGAAGAACCGATAGATAAATGCACATAAATAGGAAAGGAATTAAGGAAGATAAAGAAACAAGGCCAGGCAATACGCCAGAAGAAGAAGGAGAATGTAGTGCAAGCAGATGATAAAAGTAGCACATATAAAGCAGAACTAACGAAAGAAACGAAAAGACGAAGAAGGTATGAAGTAAGAAAGTGAAGTCAGGACAGTCAAAAAGAGTTGAGAGGTATGGAGCGTAGATGCGCAGGGAGGAAGGATGAAGATAAGTAAATAGGATGAAAGGAAAGGGTTGTGTGGTGGTGGCTGGGGAGAGGAAGGTAATAACGATGATAATAGGAATAATAGATGATAATAGGAAGGAAGGAGAAGGAAGGGAGGAAAGGACACAGTAGAAAGAAAGAGGAAAAGAAGCGAAGGGGAGTCTCTTTTTTTGCGTGTCAGCCAGGCAGCAGCCAGGGTCGTCACTTTATTGTGTTTGTCGAGCGATGGCCGAGTGATTGGTTGGGTCCGGACGGGGAGGCTCAGCTTACAAGGTAGAGCCCACGGGACGCACGGGGCAAGACACGAGACGGGGAAACTTGGGGTAGAATAAGAAAATAAAGGACTCTGGATGAATGCCGCTGAAAAAAAGGACAGGAAGGGAAGGGTTGTTCTTAAAGGAAATAGTTCTTGTGTAGCAATTTTGTAAACCTAAAAAGAGGAGAGGATTGGAAATGGGTTAAAGAGGAACGTACTTTTGCGATGAACAAAAATAGATGACACGAGGCTTAGCAATTTCTTACCAGTGGATGTCTTCATAGAGGGAAGCAAGTACTTCCTGAGCTACTGGTAACAGCTGATGTGTTCATACGACATCTGATAAACCAATCTTACGAGACGATATTAGTAGATAAAACAAATATTTATATTTTCTTAAAAACACATCTTAAAAGTCAATCTTTTATCTGAAAATTATCCAAAAATGAGCGAAAAAATTATTTGCATTTTACATCTAATACAACAAATTAAGAAATGGAATCACACACCTTGTTAAGTCGCAATTATTTGATAAGTTTGAATGGTTTTATCCTTGCAATTTTTTTTTCTTTCAGTGTATACAGCTCGTAATATTTTTATTTTCGGGCGATACCTGTAGCGGTGAGAAGCGAATTGCAGTATGTTGTGATTTCAATTCTGTACCACATTATTTTTCCTCCTCGTCAATAAGTAAACAGTTTATACTCTTGTCACTAGTTAGTAGTTAGACGTAGAGGTTAATGGACTTAATAATATTTTGATGTTGTTTACGATGGGAAATAACCAACTGTAGGGTACTTTGATGATTCAGAAGTTACATATCACAAAGTTCAAAACCTTGTATAGTGTAACATACCAAAGATTTACGACGGACATATTATTAAACACTTTCTCACTCTCTCTCTCTCTCTCTCTCTCTCTCTCTCTCTCTCCTCTCTCTCTCTCTCTCTATCTCTCTTTTTCTCTCTCTCTCTCTCTCTCTCTCTCTCTCTCCTCTCTTTCTCTTCTTTTCTTTTCCTTTTTTCCATTCTCTTCTTTCTCTTCTCTTCTCTCTCTTTTCTCTCTCTCTCCCCTCATCTCCTCCCCTCTCTCTCTCTCTCCTCTCTCTCTCTCTCTCTCTCTCCTCTTCTTTCTCTTCTCTCTCTCTCTTTCTTTTTTTTTTCAATAATTTTGAGAGCCATGTCGAGGAAGTAGTTATAGATTGTGATGGTAGTAATGATGTGATGATTTTATGACAGTGGTGGTATTTTAGTTGCTGTTGTTGGTGGTGTTGGTGTTGGTGGTGTTGTTGGTGGTGTTGGTGTTGGTAGTGGTGGTGGTGGTGAGGGTGGCGGTGGTGGTGGTGGTGGTGGTGGTGGTGTTGGTGGTGGTGGTGGTGGTGGTTGAAGGGTGGTGTTTGGTGTGTGGTAGTGGTGGTATTTTAGTTGCTGTTGTTGTTGTTGGTGGTGGTGGTGGTGTTGTTGGTGGTGGTGGTGGTGGTGTTTCTGATCATAACAAAGGTCGAGGAAAACTGCAGCCACTATCTGATATTTGTAGGCTTTCTGTTTGTCGGTAGTGTGGGTGTTGCAAGGGTGTGGGAGAGGGTGGTAGGAGGTGGTGGTGGGAGAGGAGGAGAGGAGAGAGGAGGAGAGGAGGGGAGGAGGAGGAGGAGGGGGGGAGGAGGAGGAGGAGGAGGAGGAAGGAGGGGATTACAAAGGATTACAAAGGATTACAAAGGAAAGGCGGAGGAAAAGGAGGAGGAGGAGGAGGAGGAGGAGAAGGAGGAGGAGGAGGAGGAGGAGGAGGAGGACGTGAGAGTAAAGGAGATCAGAGGAAGAAGACTAAAAATAGTGGTGTTATAAAGGATTACCTTGGATAATAAATTGCTCGAAACCTTGTGAGTTCTTTTTTTCTTTTTTTGGAACACATTCTTAGCTTAGTAGTTGGGTACAGATTTACATTACAAAGAATGACAAAGAATGACAAAGAATATATCTCCCTTCCTACCACTCATTCAGATTGTGATGACATGAAAATAGCATTGAAAAATATCACGCAATATGGAAAAAACCAGCATGAAGTATAAAAGTGAAAAAGATGAAAGGACGAATTTACTAACTGAACATTAGTCCTTATAAAACTAAACTGGAAAGTCAACAAAAGGCACAACGTAGAAGATTAAGGGTGGTGTGGCAGCCTAAAATGGCGCTTTTCTCGGGAGGTGTTTAAGCGCTTAATCACGTCTTTGCTTCGTTTATCTGACTCTATACCAGGACAAAGCACATTACCTTAATAATGTCCTCATATCAGTGAACCCCTGATGTATTGAATTCCAAAGATGGTTGCCGTGTAAGAGTCCTCGGTGATGCACAGGCCGCTACAGATCGAAAGTAAGACAAATGGCTTCTCAGGGATAATTATTGTGCTAATAATTGTGCCTGATTATTGCCAGCTATTCTATATTGATGTTCTCCATTTATGATAAAATGACAGAAGAGGAGGCAATAAAATCAGACATAGTAGATGAACGAAAATAATTGAAAAATGAAGAAGAAATAAAGAAGAGAATGTAACCAGAGAAATACAAAGAAATACAAAGGATCTGGCGGGAAAGGGAAGGTCTGACGCCAGAAAACCTGTTCAAGTATAACAAGGGTACCATCTTTGCAGCTTGCCCCGGGGACTACTGAGGAGCAAAAGGTTACCTAATAAAGCAAATGTATTCTTTCCAGACGAGGGGACTAGAAAAGGAAAACACATCCTCAAAAAGACTAACGATTAATGGCAAGCAACATACAAAAAATTATGATATATATATAAACTACTGAATTCCCGAACATGAGAAAGATGGGAATAGCGATGGGTTTCCAATCAACAAAAAGAACAGAAGTATATTGCATCTTTTTCTAAATTACTCACACGTGATAAAATAGAAAGTCCTCCATAAAAGAACAAACAGCTTGCATTTATGTGAGGTGAATTTCAACACGAAGGAACACCAGGAAAATTGCCATAATCAAAACATTAACAACAAAAAAGTCATCACTGAACCTCTTACGTCAGAAATACAATGTGGAAACTCTGCCAAGTAACTCCTGGATAGTAACACAAACACATCTTTACGACGCATTATATCAGCCGATTGAACATGAGTTTCTGTGGTGGTCAAATGCAATCTTTTTCAAGACTTTTCCAAGTATTCATATCTCGCGAGAGACTTGCGTGTTAAGTAAATATTTATTTTGTCATCAAGTAGGGCCGTGTGTGTGTGTGTGTGTGTGTGTGGTGTGTGTGTGTGTGTGTGTGTGTGTGTGTGTGTGTGTGTGTTTGTGTGTGTGTGTGTGTGTGTGTGTGGTGTGTGTGTGTGTGTGTGTGTTGTGTGTGTGTGTGTGTGTGTGTGTGTGTGTGTGTGTGTGTGTGTGTGTGTGTGTGTGTGTGTGTGTGTGTGTGTGTGTGTGTGTGTGTGTGTGTGTGTGTGTGTGTGTGTGTGTGTGTGTGTGTGTGTGTGTGTGTGTGTGTGTGTGTGTTTTGTGTGTGTGGTGTGTGTGTGTGTGTGTGTGTGTGTGTGTGTGTGTGGGGTGTGTGTGTGTGTGTGTGGTGTGTGTGTGTGTGTGTGTGTGTGTGTGTGTGTGTGTGGTGTGTGTGTGTGTGTGTGGGTGTGTGGTGTGTTGTGTGTGTGTGTGTGTGTGTGTGTGTGTGTGTGTGTGTGTGTGTGTGGTGTGTGTGTGTGTGTGTGTGTGTGTGTGTGTGTGTGTGTGTGTGTGTGTGTGTGTGTGTGTGTGTGTTTGTGTGTTGTGTGTTGTGGTGTGTTGTGGTGTGGTGTGTGTTGTGTAAAGATTTTTGGCCAATCATTATTATTATTAGTACTATAACAATTATCATCGTCATTAATAGCAGAAGTAATGGTAGTACAGTAGTAGTAGTAGTAGTAGTAGTAGTAGTAGTAGTAGTAGTTAGTAGTAGTAGTAGTAGAGCGGCTGTCAGGACCACTTGCACAATATCTTTCAGTATTAAATCTATGTGAATACTCGTACGTGATGTGGTGGTGGTGGTGGTGATAAACAAGCTGCTGTGGTGATGAAGGTGATGATGGGTAGTGAAGGGGATGACTTGAAACCTCAAAAAACATGCGACAATAACTATATAGGATCTGGACGGAACATATTAAGCACCACTGCATGTTCTCTGCCATATAAAATATCCTGTGAAAGCAATTCGATATTGTATCCATATATCAAATTACTGAATATCCTACCCAATGTTGCCTAAATAAAATTAAACTGCATATATATTCTGAATGCTGTCCGTATGTGAGGTCAGAAGGCACCAGCTTTATGAATATTTTTTTACTTACGGAGATGAACGTAATGTTTTGGAACCTTTCAGTATAACAGGAAGGACAAATTGTTAGCTGTAATGAAATGTAATGTGTAGAAATGTAGTTTGCACTCAGTAGAAGAGAGGAGGGTTCATGACAACACACACACGCGTTATGTATATATCATCCATAACCTTATTATTGTTACTATTGCAATCATCATTATTATTATCATTATTATTATTTTCTTATTATTATTATACCATCTTCAATAGTTATCATTATCACTGTATTATAATTATCATTAACATTAATTATTATAATCATGATCATTACTATTATTGATATTATAGTTGCTACCTTCGTCGTTGTTGTAATCGTTGTTATCATTGCTATCATAAGTAGTCATCTTTGTTTCTCTCTGCTGAGGTAACTCTTTATCTTCTCGCATACAACACTCTAATGGTCATAATTGCCTCGTACTCTGATCTTTCAAGCTTCCCAGTATCACATTTTCTCTTTTTATTAAAACAATTAGTGTTAACATAATTCATGCTACATATGCATGTATAAATTATATACTTTTGGTTAAAGTTTCCGGTATAATAAAAGTTACTTTATGCGAATAACAGAGCTCAGAATCTATTTCAGATTTTGATTTTTTTTTCTTTTTTTCCTTTTAAGTTGAAACCTATAGGGCCTGCAGGCTATATATTATCAATCTGGAGGGACGTGATGATTGGCCCTCCGCCCGTTGGTGGTGCAGGCTGGATTTTTATAGTGACACCTGTGATGTTATAGGTGAAGGTCCGTTTTCTGTGATGGTCAACCCTCAGTTTTTAGGCTCGTGCTGCCACCTGTTGTCCCACTGCCGCACTTGAAGTCGCAGTCGATGGAATAGGAATGCAGCATGCGGGTTGCTTCGGGCACTCGACGATGAATTTACAGTTGCTCCTTGGTGAGACTTAAACTCGAGACCTTGTGCTCACCTCCCAGGCTCTTGTCGACCACGATAAAGATGGCCAAAAAAGTTGTGTCCCCGGTAGGATTCGAACTCAGGACATCGAGCTCACCACTCCAAGATGCTAACCACTCGGCCATCGCCTCCCCTTGTCTGATTACACATGTCCCGGCGGAACGGATAAGACTATTCAGATTATACTGATAAGCAAGATGATTTGGCATGCAGCAGAAGGCTTTCATTCCCTCCTATGGCTTCTCGAACTGTAATCTTATGGTTGCTTTGGTGGCAGGAAAAAATACGATACTAAGAATATCAGGATAAAATGGGTGGTGAAGCTGATGCCACCACTAAGGGAGAGGAAGCGAGGCCCCTGAGTGGTTCGTGAGGAGGCAGCTTGATACTTCACGACGCCCCTGGAGGCGATCACGGTTGTGCCATGTTAATTGGTGTGTCAGTGCCAGCCAGCCACCAGACCCGCGTGGGAGGGAGGCGGGGCGGGGCTGGGACTGAGCGGCGTGCTTCCTCCGTTGCCTATCCACCATATCCACAACTGTTATGAACGTTTTGTTAAACTACTGATTTCACGAACATGAGAAAGATAGGAATAGGGATGGGTTTCCAATCAACAAAAAAAACAGAAGTATATTGCATGAGAAGAATTAGAATAAGATTCGAATAATTAGACCATTAGAAGTATTATTGCAACAAAAGCATATTTTATTTTATTTATTTGCGGTATGTTTCTTTTCCGCAAGACATTTCCGTTCCAGTCTAACACATGCCACCATTTCTGTTTTTTTTTCTTATGGGGGGGGGGGGGTGAACAAACATACCCTTATATTTTGTAACAGAGTGTTTTGTTTTATAGAATATATTGGTTAATTTACTCTATAAGGCAGCATAATTGATAATGATGATGGATTCATTTCAAGTCAATTCTGATCATGATGTCTTGGCGGCCACAACAAAATTTGATTACTGCAAAATAAAGGAATACTTTGAATACAACCTACCTCTTCCCTCCATTACACATATTAATATTCCTCTTCATTCTCCTCATATTCGCATTCCTATTCATTCTTCCCGGAAATCTATTCACCCGAACCACCTCTTTCCCAAGGCGAGACCCTGGACGCAGCTGGTGCCACGGAGGTAATCTGGGAGCCGCCGACACACAAGGGAACCAGGAGGAGGCATCGGGATGATCTCTAAATCAGCTCTTCTATTCCTCGGCTGGCTCACGATCCTTTAGTATCTCTAGTCTCTACCTCTCTTTCGGAACCTCTCCCCTTGCAACACTACTTCACCTCATTATGTCTATACTTTTTTTTTCTCTCTCTCTCTCTCTCTCTCTCTCTCTCTCTCTCTCTCTCTCCTCTCCTCTCTCTCTCTCTCTTCTCTCTCTCTCTCTCTCTCTCTCTCTCTCTCTCTCTCTCTCTCTCTCTCTCTCTCTCTCTCTCTCTCTCTCTCTCTCTCTCTCTCTCTCTCTCTTTAACAATTTCCTTCTCCTGCTTACGGATCACAAAGCTTGGAGGCCGACCACTCCAAGTATTCCCGTCCTACAAACCAGTCATTCTGTTTTCGGAAGGCATTGCAGGAAGTCACTCTAAGGACATAGAGTTGTGGTTTCTGAGGACATTCTGACCTGAGAGAAGAAAACAGTAGCATCCCTTGCGTGTTCTTGCTGCACGTGCATGCCTACATACAGTTAGAGAGTATTATTTTTAGTGTCAAATTTAACTCACCGCCTGATCAAGAGCTCGACATGCGATCTCTAGCTATTAACCTAACAGAAAGAGCTTGGGGTTCAAAGAGACCAATCTCTGGGTAGAGTTTTGACCTCACACCCCACACACCCCACCCCATTGCTCAAGGGGGACAATAACTGCCTGTGGTGTTTCCATGAAAAATTTCAATCCGTGAACGAGGCTCAAACCAGCGTGCGTCTAATGACATACAGATACGTTATCAAATGTAGCTACCACACGATCAGTGTGTGTGTTGTGTGTGTGTGTGTGTGTTTGTATGTGTTTGTATGTGTGTGTGTGTGTGTGTGTGTGCGTGTGTGACTATGTGTGTGTGTGTGTGTGTGTGTGTGTGTGTGTGTGTGTGTGTGTGTGTGTGTGTGTGTGTGTGTGTGTGTGTGTGTGTGACGTTAGTGTGTGACGTGTGTGTGTGTGACGTGTGTGTGTGACGTGTGTGTGTGTGTGTTGTGTGTGTGTGTGTGTGTGTGTGTGGTGTGTGTGTGTGTGTGTGTGGTTGTGTGTGTGTACGTGTGTGTGTGACGTGTGTGTGTGACGTGTGTGTGTGACGTGTGTGTGTGTGTGTGTGTGTGTGTGTGTGGTGTGTGTGTGTGTGTGGTGTGTGTGTGTGTGTGTATGTGTGTGTGTTATTCACCCATGGTCTTGTCCACGCGAGCTGGCTCGCGATCGCCAGTTTTCACTCTCTCAGTGCGAGCTTGGAGCTCATTATTACCGATCTTTGGGCAATGCTGGAACCTCACACACAACACACACCCATCCCCTTGCTCAAGGGGGACAGTAACCGCCCGAATTTGTCATTGAAAAATCCCCTGGAGCGCGAGGATTCGAACCACCTACCCACAGAGTGGGAGACCAGCACGCTATCAACCTGACCATCGCGCGGTGTTATATATAACGCGTGTGTGTGTGTGTGTGTGTGTGTGTGTGTGTGTGTGTGTGTGTGTGTGTGTGTGTGTGACGGTGTGTGTGACGGTGTGTGTGACTGTATGTATGTGTGTGTGTGTGTGTGTGTGTGTGTGTGTGTGTGTGTGTGTGTGTGTGTGTGTGTGTGTGTGTGTGTGTGTGTGTGTGTGTGTGTGTGTGTGTGTGTGTGTGTGTGTGTGTGTGTGTGTGTGTGTGTGTGTGTGTGTGTGTGTGTGTGTGTGTGTGTGTGTGTGTGTGTGTGTGTGTGTGCACAAAATTATATTCAATCCTTTAACGTTATCATGTCAGCGTTAAATGTGAGTAGAGATTTATTCGCCTCACCGCAGCTTTGGCTATCTATGCATAGCCTGGCGAAAATTGAATCCGGGAAAAACAAATTTCAATCGTCTGGACGCACGTGTACACAAAATGCAAATAATACGCTTCCGCCACAATGTTGATCCCCTTGCCATGGAGGGTGTGCAGGTGCGGCGCGGCGCAGGTAACGGCGTGACCCCCGTAACCAGACACTCTCCAGCACTTCCACTTTAAGAGCGGCGTGATGAACTTATTGTGCCGGATACATGACGCTAACACTTTATACCTCCGAGTCATTTGGCGAACTGATTGTCATGAATCCCGGCGGGCGGCGCTCCGGCAGCCGCGTCCAGGCAGCCCGCCACCGCCACGCTCCTGTTGCCAAGGCAATCACGAGGTTTTTAGCAATTATTCTGCAGACATAGTCGCCTGGAGACTGACGGTAATATGCACAATATCAATTTGTGTTTCTATACACACACACGCACAAACACGCGCACAAACACGCACACACATACACACACACACACACACACACACACATGTAAATGTATATTTACGTATATAATGCGTATATAAATTATATATATATATATATATATATATATATACTATATATTTCAGTAAAAGATATAGAAGCATATCACATTAACTATGATAAATATACTTATTCTTTTCTCTGAATTATTGAAAAGAAACAAATCTCTATGTACACAATGAGCAAACACACAATCGTTTTGCAGTTAATTAAAGATTTAACAAATTTGAAATATCAACAAACTACTTCTGTCGATAGAATTATGATGAAACCGGATAAAGATTTCATGACATTACAAGACAAACGATTATACAAGCAAAACAAGAAGGTCCACCCAAAGACTGGTCCACCTCACACTCCAGTCTGCAGTGTGAAGCCTTCTCTTCAAAGCCTTCTCTATGTAAAAGCCTGAGTCTGGGAGCGCGGGATGGACGTGACGTCACGAGCTGAGTCTGCTCCGCGAGTCAGTAGGAGCCGAGCTTTCAGCATGTGAGGATGTACGGGCGGTATAAGATATACTGTTATCTTTGGAAATGTTTGTTCTATAATATTATCAAATAAAAAACCGTAAAACACACTAAAGAAATGCCATTATGAGACTCTCAAGAAATATGCATGAACTTAAACTCTTCGCCATTTAATATTTTACTCGCAAACATTTTACATGGTGAATACCAATAGAAGCGGAATTTAATTAGCTTTCCGTGTTATATTTTGTTTCTGTAAATGAATTAGAACCATACATACATTAGCGTTAACTAAATAATACATCATCAAACGGAAATTACCCGATTTCATGACCTTTTTGTTAGTTACGCTAATTTATGTATGGTTCTAATTCATTTATCAAAAAACGAAATATAGCAATGGAAAGCTATTAAATCGCTTTATTGATATTCTCCATGTAAATGTTTGAGCAAAATATTAAATGCGAAGAGTTAAAGTTCATACATATTTCGTGAGTCTCATAATGGCCTTTCTTAGTCTGTTTTACGGTTTTTATTTGATAATATTATAGAACAAACATTTCCAAGATAACATATATCTTTATACTGATAACATATATTAGGTACGAAATACCCATTCATGATGTTATGTATTTAGTTAACGCTAATTTATGCATGCTGCTAATTCATTTATCAGAAACAAAATATAGCAATGGAAAGCGATATAAATTCCGCTTCTATTGATATTTCTCCATGTAAAATGTTTCGAGAAAAATATAAATGGCGAAGAGTTTAAGTCATGCATATTCTTGAGATCTCATAATGGCATTCTTTAATTGTTTTACGGGTTTTTAATTTGATAATATTATAGAACAAACATTTCCGAAGATAAACAATATCTTTTATACTGATAAACATAATTAGGTAGGTAAAATTGTCATCTCGTGGCCTCTACAGACGCCGTCCGTGACGTCATCAATCTCAGGCGCAGGCTTTATAGATTGAGACGGCCTTGGCCTAACGCGGTGGTGGGGCCTGTAAAGTGTCTTGTGTCCCCCAGCACACCCTGCCCCCCCACAGCACATCTTGCCCAGCAACCCCCACCCCCTCCAGCACACACTGCCTTCTCGTCAGTGTGGGAACATTCCTCTGGGCCACAGTTTCCAGCCCGACCAATATTTTTCTCTCTTCTCCTTCTCTTTTGGGTCCCTCAACCTACTTGGCCCAACTTCTTCATTCGGGCCCCAGCTCCCCATATCCATTCTATCTGTAATGAATAAAGCAGTTCATAGCTCTCTCTCTCTCTCTCTCTCTCTCTCTCTCTCTCTCCTCTCTCTCTCTCTCTCTCTTCTCTCTCTCTCTCTCTCTCTCTCTCTCTCTCTCTCTCTCTCTCTCTCTCTCTCTCTCTCTCTCTCTCTCTCTCTCTCTCTCCTCTCTCTCTCTCTCTTCTCTCTCTCTCTCTCTCTCTCTCTCTCGCACGCACCCCCCACACACATAATATATACTATATATTATGTGTACATATATTATATTATGTGTAATATATGCTATATACTATATATTATGTGTACATATATTATATTATGTGTAATATATGCTATATACTATATATTATACTCTAAACGTCATATATATATATATATATATATATATATATTATATATATATATTCGGGAACTACTTTTTGTGTACTGTAAACAAATTTAGACAAATATTAGATTCGTAAAATCGTACATCTATATTTTGCAGTCAAGGACTTTTATCATTGTGCATGACAGCAAGTGTGTGTTTGCATCTCGAAGAGCGGCACCATACAATCAGTAGCTCGGTAAGCAGCACGTAATGATTAATGAAAGACGGAAAGGCAGTCCACGGGAGCCTGCACTAAATGGACCATCGCCGTCAAAATTAAGGAATCTCGACTATTCTTCAGAATATTTTCTACAAAAAATTGCTTTTATTGACACGAGAAATGTATCATTACTTTGGCAAGCAAAAATAGGAAAGTGTCAAGGGTGGACGAACATTTTATTTCATACTGACTATACTCTGATTGATCTGCTCGTAAATATATTTGCTATGCCTAGTAGCTAATCTTCTTTTAGATTAATTTTCTACCTTACATATGGTAAAGGGTTCATTTTCAGCATCATTGTATCATGACACGATCAGTAATTGCTGAATTTATCAAATGCATCCCATCCCCTCTCTAGCAGCTATTTGTAGGATACTATTAAATTATCCCTATTATGTCTACTCCTTAAAATGAGTTAAGCAATTACCTCCATCCCTTCATTCCCTTCATTGGTCACAGGTAGGGTCCGAGACTTAATACCGTTTATCTGCCTTCCTCCAACTCTGAGAGATGACACATCACGGACTTAAATAACCATATATTTTGTGAAAATCTCTATTTGAGCATAGATCCAAAAGAGAAAATGTCTAAAAAAAGGTTCTTATAACTCAATAAATTAATATTTTCGAAGAAAAAAAAATACTCAGAGACCATGTTGTAACGCATGTGACAAGAGGAGCACGCGAGACGCAACAACAACGATAACACTGGGTTTCTATTTAATATGGAACAAAAATACATTTAACACTCAAGTTACTTCAGAATGCTATGAAAATCGTACAATAAAAATCTTGCAACGCCACTGTTTCAGACGGCAATAAGCTCAAGAAGCACTTCAGAGTGAAAGACAACCAAGCTTCATTAACGCTAGAGTTCACCTGAAGCTGCTTGAGGGTTTGTTTACCTGCTGAAGACACTCCTTCGCCTGCTTGCCTCAGACACACACTCGACGGAGGCGGCGATGTGCAGCACCAAATGTACGTCTTGATATTTGTTTTGTTATTATTTTGTCAGTATGAATGTCAGCGAGGAGAGCAGAGGAGAGAGAGAGAGAGAGAAGAGAGAGAGAGAGAGAGAGAGAGAGAGAGAGAGAAAAGAGAGAGAGAAGAGAGAGAGGGGAGAGAGAGAGAGGAGAGGCAGACGTGTGTGTGTGTGTGGTGTGCGTGTGCGTGTGTGTGTGTGTGTGTGTGTGTGTGTGTGTGTGTGTGTGTGTGTTGTGTGTGTGTTGTGTGTGTTGTGTGTGGTGTGTGTGTGTGTGTGTGTGTGTGTGTGTGTGTGTGTGTGTGTGTGTGTGTGTGTGTATGTGTGTGTGTGTGTGTGTGGTGTGTGTGTGTGTGTGGGAAGAGTACGGGAGGTCGTGCTCACCCAGACGCCGCAGATGGCATGAAATTATTCAGATGGAGATGTGAGGCAGCAAGAGGAGCGTGGCTCAGCTCATGACTACATTACACCCGCTGCTCTAAAACACAAACCTTTGGCCCCTAAATTCATCACGTAGTTTTCATCTCTTCTCTCTCTCTCTCTCTCTCTCTCTCCTCTCTCTCTCTCTCTCTCTCTCTCTCTCTCTCTCTCTCTCTCTCTCTCTCTCTCTCTCTCTCTCTCTCTCTCTCTCTCTCTCTCTCTCTCTCTCTCTCTCTCTCTCTCTCCTCTCTCTCTCTCTCTCTCTCTCTCTCTCTATATATATATATATATATATATATTATATATGTTTTTTTGGGTTTTATTTTCCTCTCCGTAGCCCACAAGTGACCAAAGGTTCCCTTGGCTAGATTCACTGTAAAACATCGC
>JACEEZ010002988.1:352030-367030 GCA_016584305.1 Chionoecetes opilio
CACACAACACACACACACATACACACACACACACACACACACACCTAGCTAATAGTAAGCGTGAGAAAAAGAAATACATTGGGAATTAAAAATAAGTTAGAAAGGGAGAAATTGTAAAACACACAACACAAAACTAAAAACAAAAAAACGCAGCATGAAAATTTGACTTTGTAAGCATGAAGTACTCAACAAATTAGTAAAAGAGGAGGAGACAATTAAAAAGAAATATTTTACGCCGCTACTGAATGCAATGAAACAAATAAAAAGATCAAAACATGTTTCTTGTTCGCATTAATTGAACAAAGCAAGGAAGCAAAAAGGCAGACAACACACGCATTAGCCGTTAGGAATCAACAAAAGTCATTGATGTATATGAGCTACTTCATATCTCAAGAGTATATTAACACGCGTTCCTTTAGATTAGTTTAATGCATCACTAACAAGCATGAAAAGCAAATACAATAGAAAAACAATCCTATATTTATAATCTATATATATTCTCCCGTTACGATTTACTACATCTACTATAACAAATACCACTACTCTTAGTACCTCAAGCACAAGCACTACTTTCAATTAATGTCACAATAGGAATACCAATTAAAAGTTAGGACAGTATGCTTGTTTCCATCTGCTAAGCCCTTTAATACACCATCTATCCTCAACCTCAGCCAAGCAGTGTGGGATAACTTTACGGCATCTGGCGCATCCTAAAAAAAAAGTTTGGGTCACCCAGGCCACTTTCACACTCCATCAACCACGTATTTCTGAGAGACGCTCCAGAGCAGTCCCTTCCCTTCTCCTCAACGCACCCGGAAACACAGAACACACCACAAACCGCCCAAATAAGCCTCTTTTTGCAGAACTGACCTTGATAATGACCCCTAAAAGTACAGATAAGAACAACACATGTAGCATACGAGTCAACTTCATTTCCAAACAACCGCATTCTGACCAAATAAGCCTCTTTTTGCAGAGCTGACCTCAATAATGACCTATAATCACGCAGTATGCGAGAGTGCTTCATTTGTTCCTTATTAACTTTGAAAAAATCATACTCATGTGACTGTCTGTCTTTCGCTATGTCCAACAAATCCAAAACACAAAACCAAACACATCTACCATATATTCCAGCAAATTATCTTGTTTTCCATTCCCGTACCCTCTCACTGCCACTTTCTCTCATAGCCTCCCATACATTTCACCTTATTCCCTTCTACAGTCAATCCCCATGGTGGCATTCTGCACTTCCCACTCGTTTGGAGGAGGGCACAAGGGGAAGGGGGAGGGAGAAGTTTGGAAGGGGAGTATGCAAGGGTTCAAGAGACGAAACAATACGAAAGAAAGGAAGAAGAGATTAAATACTTCCCTCTCTCCATATCAATCACACCATCTAAGCATCTAAACAACAACCCTATAGAACCTTTTCACTACTACCCTACAACTAACAACCTTCTGACACAACAATAATGAGGATCCGAGTCATGTCTGCATATTAACAACAAACACAAATTAATTATCCAGGAAGCAAAACTTGAAACACACAGAATATTCAACGCACGAAACTTCTTTACCTTCACCAAAAACAACATCTTCGAGGGACTATTTTTTTTTTTTTTTTCTTTTTACGTTGAAGCCTATAGCGCCTGTAGGCTATTTATTATCAACCTGGAGGGACGCGATGGTTGGCCCTCCGCCGTTAGTTGGCGCAGGCTGGATTTTTATAGTGACACCTGTCATAATCATAGGGATATATCTAATTATTAAGGTACAAAAAGCAATCACATGCTTGAGCTCTTCTCACAATACAACAAAAAAACTACCATAAAAAAACTTGCATTTAAAACTTAACAAGTCACGATATTGAACTAAATAAGAGAATGCAACATAAACTAGCACTCTCCTCCTTCCCAAACAAGTCCTATCAATCGAAACAATAAAAATACATCGCGTAAAACTTCAACACATTACAAGAATTAAATCCTAATATCAACAGATTCCACACTTTTTGAGCCTCATTACCTGGTCAAGAGCATGTTTAAGACAATTGAGTCACTCACTCCCTCACAATGGAGAAGATGTCACCGTATCCGAACATTCTTATAAAGCATACAAAACAAGAACCAACACAACTCGTTCTTTGGATCTTCAAGTGGAAACTACAGAGCGTGATGCTAACCTACTTGAGAGTTTGGTAAGATGAAAATTTTCTTGGGCCAAAGCTTAAAATGTGATGTGTAACAAGTAGTTTTGGTGTTGACGAGGGATAGCAGAGTGAGGCAGCACGTTACAGATCTGTCTTCTGACTCCGTGACTATTTTTTTTTCTCTCTCTCTCTCTCTCTCTCTCTCTCTCTCTCTCTCTCTCTCTCTCTCTCTCTCTCTCTCTCTCTCTCTCTCTCTCTCTCTCTCTCTCTCTCTCTCTCTCAATTAAATTCATTATTTGACGTCCGGTTCTCCCGAATCATCCTCGCAATTATGCTATTATCGATCACTATATTCACGACTCTCTCTCTCTCTCTCTCTCTCTCTCTCTCTCTCTCTCTCTCTCTCTCTCTCTCTCTCTCTCTCTCTCTCTCTCTCTCTCTCTCTCTCCTCTCTTCTCTCCTCTCTTCTCTCTTCTCCCCAGCATGCATTTTCCCAGTCACATATTTATCAATCGCGTCAAACAGCTATCAAACTTTTCCTGTGTCTAACCCGGGTAATGAATCAGAAAGAAGGACGAATAAATATCCTGCAGAAGATCCATTTAGTGTCCATACGAGGCGGGAAGGGGGGAAGGTATGTGGCTCAAGGCTTGCTGGAAACCCGAGGAGGATTTGGAGGGCTTAGGGTCGGAGCTAACGAGTGAGCCACAGCTTCGTTTAATTGCAATTAGGAAGAGTCATTCCCCGCGGCCACAATTATCAGTCATTACAGGACCAGCTGACTCATTACCCGCCAAGTTCGGGGCTTTGCAGAGTTTTATTAAGGTGGTAGCGCTGCGGTAGGAGGGAGAGAAGGAAAGGGAGGGAAGGAGGGAGGGAGAGAAGGAGGGAGGGAGTGAGAGAAGGAAAGGGAGGGAAGGAAGGAGGGAGAGAAGGAGGGAGGGAGGGAGAGAAGGAAAGGGAGGGAGGGAGAGAAGGAAAGGGAGGGAGGGAGGGAGGGAGAGAAGGAGGGAGAGAAGGAAAAGGAGAGTGGGAGGGAGAGAAGGAAAAGGAGGGAGGGAGGGAGAGAAGGAAAGGGAAGGAGGAAGGGAGAGAAGGAAACGGAGGGAAGGAGAGGAAGGAAAAGGGAGGGAGGGAGGGAGAGAAGGAAAGGGAAGGAGGAAGGGAGAGAAGGAAACGGAGGGAGGGAGAGGAAGGAAAAGGGAGGGAGGGAGAAGAATAAAGGGAGTGAGGGAGAGAAGGAAAAGGAGGGAGGGTATGAGAGAAGGAAAGGGAAAGAGAGAGCATTTGGAATGGTATTTAGTGATAAGTGATTGGATAGCTACATAAAAAAAAAGGAAGGAAGTAGGGAAGGGAAGATCATAGTGAAGGTGCTGGTGGTGGCGGTGAAAAACAAATCTAGGAAAGAGAGTGGTAAGGAAATAAAGTATCAGAAGTAAGGTAACAGATAACCTTAGCTGGCCTTATTTTCCCACACCCAACCTGACTTCACAAAACTTTACTTTTCTACTAAATCCTTTTTCATGATACTTTTTTTCCGATTACCGTGGAATGGTTGGAGATGGTGGTGATGGTGATGGTTTGGTGAAGTGGTGTGGTGTGGCAGAGGGGGGGTATAATAGTGAAGGGGGTGATAATGGGGTGGTAAGGTGAGGTAGTAGGTGGTGAGGTCTGTGATATTTGAATGTAATGATGAGCGGTAACGCGTGGAGCAGGGTGTGTGTGTGTGTGTGTGTGTGTGTTGTGTGTGTTGGTTGTGTTTGTGTGTGTGTGTGTGTGTGTGTGTGTGTGTGTGTGTGTGTGTGTGTGTGTGTGTGTGTGTGTGTGTGACGAGAGGTAATGACAATGGGGCGGCGTGGGTTTTGCGTGACAGCGGGCGTGATGCAGGGTAATGGGGCGTGAGGGAAGGAAGGCCAGCAAGATAATGGAGGAGAGTGAGCGATGGTGATGTTTGGTGATGAGTGATAATGGTAGTTAATGGAAGATAGCGAGTGGTGTGTGTGTGTGTGTGTGTGTGTGTGTGTGTGTGTGTGTGTGTGTGTGTGTGTGTGTGTGTGTGTGTGTGTGTGTGTGTGTGTGTGTGTGTGTGTGTGTGTGTTATTCACCCATGGTCTTGTCCAAGCGAGCTGCCTCGCGATCGCCAGTTTCACCCTCCCTGTGCTACCTTGGAGCTCATTATTACCGATCTTCGGGTAATGCTGGGAATTCACACACCACATACACCCATCCCCTTGCTCAAGGTGGACAGTAACCGCCCGAATTTCTCAGTGAAAAAAATCCCCGGCATTGAGCGGGGGCCGGGGATCGAACGCTGGTCTACAGAATGGTGCTGGACGCCCTAACCCACCAAGCCGTTTAGGCGGTTCAGGTGTGTGTGTTCGTGTGTGTGTGTGTGTGTGTGTGTGTGTGTGTGTGTGTGTGTGTGTGTGTGTGTGTGTGTGTGTGTGTGTGTGTGTGTGTGTGTGTGTGTGTGTGTGTGTGTGTGTGTGTGTGTGTGTGTGTGCGCGCTACAAAATAAATAAAATGCATGCAAAGGGTGTAAAATTAACGTCAAAATAAAATTGCATTCGTATAATTACAATGAAATTCACAATAAAACAAGTAATCTAACACTATTAGATGAAGTGTTGCTGCCTCACCGGACACCTGGCTTGACATGCTGAAGCTATTGTCTTCAGGTCTTTGTTGATATATTTCCATTGCATGCATGATAATAGGGATCCATTGTCCTTGTCTGCATGATACATATCTTCCCTGCCCTTTCCTACAGCACACCAAAGACACTCTACAACGTTGTAGAATGTCTTTGAGCACACCAAGGATCTACTTCTCTTGCCTGTATGACATGGGGAATAGTAACCTATTTTTCTTAACAAATATCATGTCTATCTAGGTTTCACACTTTGTATTTTTCTTTTCTCTACAGGAAAGAGATTGAACGCCATCTTTTTGCCACCGAGTTTTTTCCTTCGGGGAGAATATCCTACAGCGGTTTCCAAACTCGTATTTTCTGTTAAATAAATATTCAGTTTGTTGCCATGAACCAAAAGTCTTCTTGTTTAATTTACAAAGTACAGAGGCAAATATTGCGCCACGTATTCCTAACGCGTACGAGTCTGGATAGTCATATGGAAGTGAAAGTACGTCTTTATTTTTTAAACATTTTTCAACTAATAAAGCCCAATACCCTATTGGTTTTACTCATTTCCTCGTTGCACTACTGAAATTTTTCTTTCTTTCGTTATTGCAATACACGATCAATGACGCTTGGTAGACTTTTCTTGTTTCGCTTCTGCATATTTCTCTAAATTTCAATCATGTTTTTAGTTAAGTTTCTTTTAGCTATTGGCTCTTTGATGTACGTGTGTGTGTGTGTGTGTGTGTGTGTGTGTTGTGTGTTTATGTGTGTGTGTTTGAGAGAGAGAGAGAGAGAGAGAGAGAGAGAGAGAGAGAGAGAGAGAGAGAGAGAGAGAGAGAGAGAGAGAGAGAGAGAGAAAGAGAGCAAACAAACATTACACCGCCGCACCGTAACATTTTTCTTCCCCACAACGCTCCGACTTGTGTGAGCGTGCTGTGCTTTGTTAGCCTTTGCCTCGACTGTGTGGCGATGGTTCTGTTTTCAAGAGCTTTTAGACCCTTAGATCGGGTTTCCGAAGCAACTTGGAGAGCCGGAATCGAACACTTGCCAGCCACAAATTCCCTCCGTAGCAGAAAGGCGGCGGTCAAGCTCACTTTTGCCGTCTGGGAATGGCCGTAGCGAGGGTTTGGGTGCGAAGACGGGCCTCTGAAGGTGCCTCTGAAGGGAGTAGAAGCTTACACATGTTTTCCTATCACAACTATTACAACGCGCTTCCCTTGGGTTATATTCACTTTTATCTTTTCATTTAGAGCAATACTATAAGAAATATGAAACTATACTATACTATATACTATACAAATACTGTAAGAAATATGTGCCTTATGAAACCTCTCCTCGTAAATCGTCGTGATGCTTTCTGTAAACTGAACTCCAAATCAATAAAACTCGTCACTCTATTTACATTCATCACCATTATAATTATCATCAGTCGGAATATATCTTCAAACTTTCAAACTACAGTACAGTCGTTACTAACTACACTCGTTATTAATAGTCATTTATGGATCAAATTCCACTACATTTTCATTCATTGCACCAATAGTTATAGACATCATTCTAATAGCAACCTTTCCACAACGTTTAGTCATATTTCAGTGGCCAATCTTTTTTCTTTTTGCTCACAAAGGACTGGCCAAGGGTTGAAAAAGAGGTAACAAAAAGAACGCTTAGTTGCCAGTCCCTATAAAGAAGACAGTAAGAGAATAAAGAAAGGGGGTCGGCCAATATATTTCAATTTAGTTCCATATCCATATTCCATAACTCTGGTTGAGCATTACCAAGTGCAAACACCACCTTGCTTGATGTTGTTATCCAAATAAAACACTAATAGTAGACTCGACTTTTAACCATGAACTAACCGGGAGTTTATTGTAGCCTTTATTAATCATCTACGCCGGAATAAAAAAAAAAAAATTCTCTCTGAATTAAATATTTCTGCTGTGCGTCTCTTCTATTCAACGTCAGACCATTTATTTGTATCATATCTCAGCACTTCTCATACCGCGACATCGTTTCTTTCACTAAGGTGTCATTGTACGAAGCTAATCCTATTTCTGTTACATCTGTTACATTCTGTTACATCTGTTACATTCTGTTACATCTCATTTCTGACATCTCGCTCACGTCCGTCTCATCCAATTCTCATTCGTGTAATTATTGTTCATGTTCTTACTGCTCATCTCCTTTTTAATCGCTAGAGTACCTTCAGCATTAATTTTTATTAGCATATGTATTTTTATCCGTACCGACCGCTGTATCCCCTTGATGGCCTACACTGCTTTTGTCAATAGTCTTGATTTTCGATTTGAAAGACCTCATATTTCTTATCTTTGAGCTGTTGTTTGCAGCTCGGAAAGGAGTTAAATTATTGTTGCCGCTGATGTCGGTAATTCCTAAAGACAATCTATGTAACGTCTACTCTTGCAATCGTTCGAAGGTCAAGCAATTTTTGGGTGACTTAAGCTTATTTTCAGCCTTTCATGATATTCAAGTGTCGTCTCCAAAGTTGTCAAATCAGGTTATGAAAAATGTCCTATATTTATTTTTACCTTCAGACTAATTTTTTGTAAATCACAATTTTTGTTTTTTCGTTTTTTTGCTGTGTTCACATTTACATTATTTTGCCATGATTATCTCGGTAGATCTGATGATGGCAAGGAATTCTACTTAGTTTCATATTTTTACATTCACAAATTCCTCATCCAAAAGCGTATTGCGATAATCATCAGCAAATAAAATTTCGTTAACATTTTCACCAACCTTTTTCTCACTTTGCCTCTGAGTAGCATAATAGATCAAACGATACATCTATGAGTTTTAGGGAATGGATGACACGCGCATGTGACATTCAGTTACTGTAAAACACGTGAAAATTACTGAAATGTAAACCTCTCTCACTATGTTTATATGATTATCTTCTATCACTCACTTTCTTTATTAGTCATCAATAATTATAGTACAGCTCAGTGCCCTATCTACCTCAACACCGATGAATTTACGCAGAATTAGCCAGTTAGGGTGGCTGATTGGTAGTGACTTGGGTTTGCGTGCAGGGTCCCTGTGTTCGAACCCCACTGCTTGAGTTCATTCTGGGGTGATTGGTATCGTCAATAACCTCGCTGCTGGTACATCTGAATGTCCAGATCATGTATCTATTCCTACCATACACTGCATTGATTTGACATGATTAGCAGACGACCATCTCAACAGGATAAGTAACAGAGGTACCACAGAGTACCTCACTTTTGATCCTTTTATGTTAAAGAATTAAGAATGTTTAAGTTACGAATGAGTTATATATAGTGCAGACCTTATGATCTTCAATGCTTTTAAAAACTCATTCACTTATCATGTAAATATACCACAAAATTAACCTCTTTGCTTTAATAGCGTTCAACTATTCCCCGACACCATATTTAGTATACCTTGGCTGTCATAAACAGAGGGGGCTTCACACAAAGCATTTCGCGGCAATCTTTCTTGCCTCGTATAGCCGCAAGCATACTGTACTTTGGGACTTGGTCTTGGGTTAGGGCGGTAATAATTGCCAGCCAGGATAGCAAGTCCGATCTATAGGTTTTTATTGCCGCGCGAGGCAATACAACAGACGCAGACTAAGACCTGCACAATGTTTACATAAAAAAACTGACCCTGAGGACGTATTGTGTCGTTTTTTGTGAATGCATTTGGGTAGAAAAATACAAGATGTGGTCTCTTGAGGCTGAAATCTCACTACTGGACCTAGTGAGGGAAAGACAACAAGAACCACAGGAACACACTTCACTAAAATCATCCTCGGCAAAGCAACACTCAACATGATTGTAGTCTATTCGAGGAATGTCTTTCCTTTCAGCATTGAAAATAATATTCAAATTGATAAACCGAGCAGCTGAATATCTTCACCAATCAGTGCAACAAATTAATTTTATCTGGCCATAACACCTTGCCCTCTTCAATGAAGTAATGTTTGAATGTCTCATGGACTTAGCTGTTTCAGTGATGCCTATTTTTCCGTTTTAGTGTGTGGCATAGACCACTGTATACCTAGTGTATACGGTATACAGTGGTCTATGACTCTATGTGTGTGGTAATGAACAAGAAATGCGGCCACAGCCTCGAATTCGTCGCTGGAGGGAATAATTTTGTTTGTTTATTTACGTTAATATATTCCCAGCCGCTCCCGCCTGTGTCAACGTTCCTAAGAAAAACAAGGGCAGCAATCGGCGGCTGGCAATTCGTGGCAACAACAAAAATTGACTCGCATCGTCCCGAGTGAAGCCCCTTAAAGAATCTTAACAGGAAACTTCATAGCCTAAACTCCTCCAAATCTGCCACCATGAAGATATGTGTTCTGAGTTGTCTACGTCAATGCATCCAACTCCCAGTTTAGATAAGCTGACTCAATACAGAGGCGTTATCCACCTTTAAAAAGAAGTGCGCCTCCAGTGGGTCTGCTTCATTCACGCATCTCATCTAAACAGGATGAAGTCAAATGCTTTTCATCCCATCAACTCTCCTCCCCTAATTGAATGTCTTCAAACTCTTACATTTCGCCGCAATACTGCATCGCTAATTGCATCATAAACGGTATGCTTTTGTTATTACTGTTCTAAATATACTAGATGCTTGTCTCCCCCTTTCTCTCGCGATCTCGAAACATAAGATTTTGAGCTTACTTTTACCCATACACTGTTTACCTTACTGTTGCGATAATTGACCATTAGCTTCCCTCTTTCACCCCCCTCCCTGGTAAACTTTGGAAAGTTGTACCTTTTACTGGTTTTTGCTTTTATGCAATTTTTGATATAATTAATTTTATAGGAGAGGGACCCAGGCAACTGTGGATCAAAAATGGAATCCCCTTTTATAATAATTCCACAACATATTTCTAAGGGAGCTGCGTATGCGCGGGAATTATTTCTAGGCCTTCAACAATTACTAGGCTTTGGGTAGGCAGTAGCAGAGTGGTTAGCATCTCCAAGTGGCGTGCTCGGTGACCCGAGTTCGATCCCCGATGAGGGACAAAATCCACTTAAAATCTTTCTGCAACCGTCGAGTGGCCTAGAATACCCACATGCTGCCAATTAACTCTACCTTCGACGGCGAGTGCATCTGAGGA
Organism: Chionoecetes opilio; assembly: GCA_016584305.1. Classification (NCBI taxonomy): domain Eukaryota; kingdom Metazoa; phylum Arthropoda; class Malacostraca; order Decapoda; family Majidae; genus Chionoecetes; species Chionoecetes opilio. Next base: position 361,934 of record JACEEZ010002988.1, read on the forward strand.
CACAGGGGGGCAGCATGAGCCTCTAATCACAGGCGCCACTATGAAAAGCATGCCTGCGCCACTACGGGCGAGGACCAACCATGTCTGTCCGTAAACTTTTTTTCTGCTGCGTAAACAAGGAATATAACACAGACGGTGCGAGGACCAAATAGTCTCTATCAGGCCGGGAATGGGCACTACCCAGGGCCCACACCACCGACTGCTGCAATATTGGGCCACCATACATAATATAATATAATATATATATATATATTATAATATATATATATATATATATATATATATATATATATCATATATATATATGTGTGTGCGTGGTGTATGCGTGTGTGTGCGTGTGTATGCGTGTGGCTGTGTGTGTGTGGTGTGTGTGTGTGTGTGTGTGTGTGTGTGGTGTGTGTGGTGTGTGTATGCGTGTGTGTGTGTGGTGTGGTGTGTGTGGTTGTGTGGTGTGTGTGTGTGTGGTGTGTGTGTGTGTGCTGTGGTGTGTGTGTGTGTGTGGTGCGTGTGTGTGTGTGTGTGTGTGTGTGTGTGTGTGTGTGTGTGTGTGTGTGTGTTTTAGGGCAATACTTAGGTTTCTGACACGTATGTCCCTCTTCATTTTAAACCCACACTTTTTACAATACGTATTTTCGTTTTTTAATCTAAACGGGTCAGGCTTCCCTTCTTACTTCCTTTCCTCACCTCACGTTTCTCATATACACCTTCGTATTTTCCTCGGCTGTCTACTCCCCCGTCTTCCTGTCTCTTTCTTCCACACTCAGCATAAACGGATATTTTCATCATCACCACCACCAAATCCTTCAATTTCCCTGTTTTTCCTTCCACACTTTCCTTTTCCTCGCTGCTTGTCTTCCTCACCATCACCTTCATCAGCCGGTCTTTTTATTCTTTTCTTTTACTTCTCCTCCTTCTCCTCCTCCTTTCTTAACTTCTCTCCTCTCGTGTCTCCCCTTCTTGTTTTTCTCCCCGTCCGGGCCGCCTCCCTCCTCCCGCGGGAGTTTGGCAGGCTGGAGTGACATGGCCCAAGGGAAATTAGGCGCTGCCCGACTTCCCGGCCCACACCAGTAATTCGAGGAGACGTGACGACCACTACTGGCAAGGGTTCAGCTCCCTCATCCACGTCCCTGGCGCGCTGGTTCAAGTCTTGCCCGGGTCCTGCGGGAGGCGTTTCTGGCGTTGTTTATTTTTTTTTTGGGTTTGGTTCCTTCTCTTCAAGCCCCTGAAGTGAGATGTGTTTGGGATTTATGTTGGCAGTGACTTGAGACGCAATGACTTTTGTATCATGAGAAACCAAAGACAAAAGATGCACTGACTAGTGATATATTGCGATTTAGTTCATTGTTATTCGTATACATTTTCCCCTCCTTTCCCCTCTCATCAGTTAATACATAATGTAAATACTTTTTTGTGTGCATGAATTCCAATTCCTTTGTCTCTTCATGATTCAAGATCTCATAATTTGCCCTAAAGCAAATTTCCATCATAAGTCATAAGTGACTTGAAAACGATTTTATTTTGCCGTGTGTGTGTGTGTGTGTGTGTGTGTGTGTGTGTGTGTGTGTGTGTGTGTGTGTGTGTGTGTGTGTGTGTGTGTGTGTGTGTGTGGGGTGTGTGGGGTGTGTGTGTGTGTGTGTGTGGTGTGTGTGGGGGGGGGTGGGGTGTGTGTGTGTGTGTGTGTTGTGTTGTGTGTGTGTGTGTGTGTGTTTTGTGTGTGTGTGTTGTGTGTGTGTGTGTGTGTTTTGTGTGTGTGGGGGGGGTGTGTGTGTGTGTGGTGTGGGGGGAGAGACTGCCTAGATCAGGGATCGGCAACCTTTTCAAATGCGAGGGCCAGAGAAAGCTTCTAGGAGTAGCCTGCGGGCCGGAGTGCCAAAGAGAACCCAAAAGTGAGTGTAAAAAATGTTATAGAAAAGCAGAAAAACCAGTGACTAGATTACAAGAAATTTATTGCAAAACATGCAAATCATTGACTGCAGAAAATAGTTGTAAAAATATACAAAAAAATATAGAAAAGCAGGCAAACCAGTGACTAGATTAAAAAAAATTTATTGAAATACATGCAAATCAGTGGCTGCAGAAAACCCAGTTTGTGGCCCAATATCAATTTTTTTGTAAAAAAAGCAGGCAAACCAGTGACTAGATTACTAGAAATTTTTTGAAAAACTTTGCAAATCAGTGACATGCAGAAAACAGTTTTATCAAGAACATGAAAATTTAGTGGGATGGAGGGTGCTGTTTGCCATGGAGAAGTGATTCAATGTCTGGATCGATTGATGAGGTAGACAAGAGCAGAATGTCCTTGAGGTGGCGGTCACTTAGCTGGGAGCGAATGCGAGACTTGTATATTTCATTTTGAAAAGATTGTTCACAACAGTAAGTGCTGCCAAACATGGCAACGATGCGTTTACATGCTCAATGTAATTTGGAATTTTGTTAGAAGGGAGGACGGGGTTCACGGAAGAAGGACAGAGGAGAAGCGGTACGGTACTTTGCCTTCATTCGTCATTACACTGAAGCTCCACCAAAACTCCATCTGCAGAGGGGAGGGGCTTCGTCCACAGGGAAGTCAAAGGGGGAGGTAAACAGCTTGAAGCCCGGAGCCAGTGGCCTGACACCTGTGAAACGGGAGGCAAACTCCTCCGAAAAGAGGTGACAACACCAACACAATTTGTTCAGGTCCACGTCATCAGGTGCACAAGCCGCAATACGGGGAAAATGCATAAACTGACCAGCAGTCATTTGAGCCTTCCACAAGCGCAGCTTTACCTCGAAGGCGGTGATGTGCGAATACAGTCTGTGACTAGAATGTTTTTGCCTTGCAGCTCACATTGAGGTCATTTAGGTGCGTATGATATTGTGAGCAGGGCCAGACGACCAAGCCATTGGGGGTTGGAAAATTATCAGCACCGGGGAGGTTCTTTTGACGGAGGAAGGTGGCGATCTCCTGCTGCAGGTCGCACACGCGGGACAGCATGGCTCCATGCTCAACCAGCGGACCTTACAGAAGTAAAGCAGGCCCACCATAGTGTGCGTTGACTTCGTCTTTTAGTCCGGGAAAACTGGCGGGGGTTTAAGGTGCGGGAGAAGATTGGAGTTGACAACCTTCAGACTACAGACATGACATCAGAAAGGGTTGGCAGATTTTGGAGCACAGGGACTCTTGGTGGATGATGCAGTGCACCTTGTGGATGGGCTGGGTGTGTCCGACGGCCTCACAGTGACGCACTAGCAGTGAGGCGGCACCCTTCTTCTTTCCAGTCATTGCTGAGGCACCGTCGGTCGTCACGCACACGAGACGGGACAGGTCGAGGGAGTGTTGCTTCACACACTGAAGCACGGCGTCGAAGATGTCTTGCCCAGTGGTGGTGCCGTGCAATGGAACAAGCTGGAGAAACTCCTCATAAACCTGAAGGGCAGCAGTGACTCCACGAATGAAAATCGCCAGCTGGGCTGTGTCCTTCATGTCTGTGCTCTCATCAAGAGCATCAAGAGCGAGGCATCGAAATTTGAGCAACAGGTCTTAAGCGAGTCGTTCACGCTGTCTGACATCTCAATGCGACGACAAACAGTGCGGGGTGAAAGGCTCACACTTTCAATGGCAGAACGCTTTTCAGGACAGAGGGAATCTATCACAACCATGATGCCACTCCTTGATAAATTTCCCCGGGTCTGTGAATGGCTTCTTTCCGGCGAGCAAGGAGGCGGGAAACCTCATAGCTGGCGCGCGTCACTTTGTCAGCCTCAGTAGTCTGCTTACGGAAGAGTGAAGTGCTTTTCTGCAGGTTGCCTGACAGTTTGACAATGGCCTCTTTCCTCTCGGAAGCAGACATCGATGCAAAACAAAGCTCGATGCTTGGTGCTGTGTCTCCCAGTGACGGCGCATATTATACTCTTTGAGGACAACCACAGTCTTCAAGCAAATGAGGCACTGGGCCTGTCCAAAGCATTCAGTGAAAAAGTACTTCTCCCACTCAGGGTTGAAGGCCCGACACTCGAGGTCCACTTTCCTCTTCTTAACAATTGCAGACATGATGATTGGCTAAAAAGAAAGAAACAGAAAGAATAAGCACAGAGTGCGAAATAATAATCCACATGTTAAACACGAATACATGCAAGACTTTTACATAGTAAAAAAAATGCATACAATAATTAAAATAACGATACATACGTCCACACAGTATTTTGTGACAAACAGTGTTACGCCCCTGCGTTGGGCGTGGTCGTGCGTGTGTTTGAATGGGCGTGTTTGAGTGTGCGCGCATGTGTTTGAGTAAGGCGGGGTTCACACTACACGTTTTTGCTGTCCGTGTCTACGTGGGCGTGGCGATGAGTGACGTCACAGTGACGTCGCCCCGCGACTCCCGCAGTCCCGTAGAAAGAATTGGGAGCTCCGAATAATGTGAGCTGGGACTTGCGTCTCTCAAGGTCAGTGACGTCATCACTGCTCCAGCAATGTGGTCGCGGGGAGCCTAGTTCACACTACACAGGCAGGGAGTGACGCCACTATGACGTAATGTGAGTCACTGATGACAAGACGCACGTAGACTACGTCCAGCAAAAACGTGAAGTGTGAACCGGGCCTAAGGTTCAGTAAGCCATTGTCTGATTTGGGCGGGCGGGCGGGACAGGACCTACCAATACGAGTAACTAGTGAGCGTGAATGTGGTTGTGAGCTTGGAGGCTGGGTGAAGTGGGTGAATGAAGAGAGAGAGGAGAGAGAGAGAGGAGAGAGAGAGAAGGAGAGAGAAGGAAGGGGAGAGAGAGAGAGAAGAGAGAGAGAGAGAGAGAGAGAGAGAGAAAGAGAGAGAAGAGGAGAGAGAGAAGAGAGAAGAGAGGGGGAGAGAGAAGAGAGAGAGAGGAGAGAAGAGAGAAAAGGGGAAGAGAGAAGTAGCAGCAAGAAATGCACTTTATATGATTCACATTCCCTAATGATAAAAGTACATTTCAGACTAAGAAAGTTTGATGTATACCTCTTCTCAGTACGAACTCCTACGGAGACTGGCCGCTGGCGTGAGTCCGTCACGCCGCGTGACCGTTGGTGGTGAGGGAAGACTGCTCATGGGACGTCACGTGTAATACAGAGTTGGCAGATGCCAC
>JACEEZ010002988.1:369530-399530 GCA_016584305.1 Chionoecetes opilio
CTGAAATCATGGATGTAGAAATGTAAGTATTAACGCCACCAGACGTCTGTAAATCGAAGAAAAAAAAACTTGTCCTGGCGACTTAAGTGTTATCTACGGTAGAGCGTGATATTCGGTCCGAGTAACAGCCCGCGTCGTCTGTTTATTTACATGCTCCAAGTTTTGCACATGCGTAGTACCAACCGTACCTATGAATCTTCTATACCGTCACACCGGGAACATTACTGCCCTGTACAACTCAGTCCCCCACCTCGTCCCATCATCCCAAGTCTCGTGTAGCTCCATTTTCCAGTGGTCTACCTTACCCAGCCAGCACCCCCGCCCCACCTCCTACCCTAACAGACCCCATCCTGACCCCGCCCCTCTCGCCCTTCCTGTCCATCCAAGGCCACGATTACTTCACTGATGAACCTTCATGTGACTCAGCTGATGAAGATACATAGCGCCTACTCCATCTCTCTCTCTCTCTCTCTCTCTCTCTCTCTCTCTCTCTCTCTCTCTCTCTCTCTCTCTCTCTCTCTCTCTCTCTCTCTCTCTCTCTCTCTCTCTCTCTCTCTCTCTCTCTCTCTCTCTCTCTCTCTCTCTCTCTCTCTCTCTCTCTCTCTCTTTCATAAATTCATATACGAGTATGTAAAACCATTTATTTTTCTATACTGATGATATTATATTCTGACGAGTGTAAATAAACTATAAGGTTAAGAACCCTACTTAAGGTATGACAGCAGCACCTATACGTAGCAATAGCCTGCTTAACAATCTTTAAATACGCATTTCAGAGTGTGTTAAAATACAGGACGATACTTATATTAACATGTACTATTAATATCTCTGTTGCTATAACTGCCCCTTTTGGAGCTACTCCTATTACCATTAAACTCTACTAATGACCACTTTTACTGTTAACTAGCCCTAATTCTACAACCAGGACCATTCCAACTATAACTATTTTTACTTTATCTACTACTACTACTACTACTACTACTACTACTTTTACAGACACTACCACTATCGCTACAACCGCATTGATGATCACTGTAACAACCACCCACCATTCTCACCACCATCACCACCACAAATACTGATTTTTTTCTAATAAAACTGCTACAGCCATCTTCTCCACGGCCACAACCCCCCCCCCCCCCCCTCCCCCGCCTCATCCCATCGTTGGCCGTCCCGCGCCCCCAATAGCCTTCCCGGGTCACCATTAGCCTCCCCTTGGGGTGCTCCAGTGGTAGGAATTGAGGAGACATATCTGGGAGAGGAACTGCGAGAATAATCTTGATAAGAGGACGATAATGGGGTGCGAGTGGCCTTGCGGCGCCCAGGCGGTTCGCTAAGGGAATGAATAGAATAAAATTGCCTATTCCCTCCCTCCCCCTCCCAAGCCTCCCCGTGATGATATTAGGAAGGTTTCTTGATGCCGGTTGGAGGATAGGAGGGAGGGGGTTGGAGGTGGGGGGCAGGGTAGGGGTGGGGATGAGTAGGGGTGGCGTGGGTTGGGAGGGGAGGGAAGCATTGACAAGGTATGAATGGGAAAGTATTGGTCTTCACACAGGAATTTGTGGTTTTCTTTTCCCTGGGCTCTTATATTATGTACCCTCTCCCATCCATTAGTGAGTATTTTTCACTTTCTATTACTAGCACTAATGATCATAGTAATACTGCAATACTACTACTGTTTACTCCTGGTGTTATAACTTTCATGGTATGTCATCTCTATTATTCCCCTGTGTTTTCCAAAGGCCACTGGGGGGGGAGGGGGTTATTTGCTCGCCTCTGTGTCATACGTCATGGAAGTAAACATACGATTTCCTTTCCATCCAATTACAAGCGTTGCCTGTGTGGACATTTTCGCCACTGCTCCACCTCTGTCACTATTCAGCTCATTTATCTAGTGTTTCTTCCCTCCTATATTCTCCCCTGTTGGTCCTTCCTCCAAACATTGCAGTCTCCCTTCGCCTCCCTTTCCCTATACCTCTGTGAGTCTGTTGGTTTCTTTCCCCTGAATTCTTATGTCGCACTCCATTTAATCAGTCTTATTCACTCTATTCTTTCTCCTCCTCCCCCACTCCATCACATTCATCTCCGTAAATCTTTCCTTTCTTTTGTGTCACCTTTCTATTTACTCTCTCTGCCGCCCTCTCTTTCTCCATTCCTCTTTTATATACACACACACAGACACACACACACACACACACACACACACACACACACACACACACACACACACACACACACACACACACACACACACACACACACATATACACACACACTGTAACTCCCTTCCTTACTCGCTTTCTCTGCCCGCCCAGCCTCCTCCATCACTCTCCATCTCTGTGGCAGGCGGGGACGGCGGGGTAACCAGCAGGGCGGGCACGGCGACTACCAAAGGGCACCACCGAGCCTCTGAATATTGAACCGTTCACTCCTAATGAGGAAGTCAGATCCGTCTGCTGATACGAGGTGATGGGCGAGCTCAGGGTTTTCCAGTTTTCCTCCAGACGTTTTCCCCGAGATACTGGAGCCTCTCAAGATGTCTCGTATAATTCTAGGACATTCACAGGACGTCTCTCCAAAGACCCCACGCCCTCCGCCTTCCTTCTCCCTCGGGCTTCTCTTAGGACGCCTCCTCGGCCTTCCCACCGCTTCTCGGGACGTCTTGTCTGTAGTAGGAGGAGGATGTTAGCACCAGCTGCCTCCCCGCCTTCACACGCCGACACAAAGGGAAACAGCCTCGCACCCTCCCTTTAAGAGGATAAATTTTCTCCATGAATCGATTCAATGGAGAACAAACTTTCACTGTATTTCCAGTGTGGAGTGGCGCGCCTCGCATCACATGCGGTGCGCCGGCCGGCCAGAAGTCAGGTTGCTGTGTGAGGGGGAGCAGCGAGGAGCAGAACCCGTGTATGGCCCCTCAGTAAACCAACCCTGGGGAGAGTCTTTCACCATCTGGGTAAATTTTGCTGACAAAAGACACGTTGCGAACAGGAAACCGATACGAAAATCATTATGTGAAGAAAAATGTCAGCATATGTTGTTGTTGTTGTTTTCAAGGTTAATGGCGTATTAAGTAAGGCTGCCAACGAAAGCATTACCCTGCTCCAATGAGACTTCCACGTGTTTTCTTTTATGGCTTGACTTTACAGTTCTTTTATTCATACGTCTCTGCTCGTTTCCCTTCAGTCCTGTATAGCTACATTTTTTTCACCCTCTGTCCTTCGAATTGTTGCCTCTATTGTGTAAACTATTACTGTGTTGACCTCTGTTACTTGTACTTTCATCCTCTTTCTGTCTTCCCTCTTCCTTTTATAGTTTCAGATTTTCTGTATGTTCACCATGCTTCTATCTCTCCTTTTGCGATAAGTTTAGTCTCTGCTCCTTACATGTATAATCTGATCTTATGCCGGCAATCGAATCACTTATGCTCTCTCTCTCTCTCTCTCTCTCTCTCTCTCTCTCTCTCTCTCTCTCTCTCTCTCTCTCTCTCTCTCTCTCTCTCTCTCTCTCTCTCTCTCTCTCTCTCTCTCTCTCTCTCTCTCTCTCTCTCTCTCTCTCTCTCTCTCTCTCTCTCTCTCTCTCTTTATGATAATCCCTTTCCCTAATCAAGTATATTAACTTGCAATATCATATATATCTTCTTCCTTAATATCTTATTCTATGTTTTCATCTATAAACCTGATTTTATGCAGCATATACTTCTTTATCCCTAAAATTTTCACTTCTACTTTCCTCTTACTCCTTGCTCCTTCTTCCTCCTCGTCACCTTCAACCTACCCTTAACTAGGAGATAATGATGTCAGACAGCAGGGCTAAGCCTGTTTGAGGAGAGACAAGTTCCCAGACTCCTTCATCGATCCTGCCCCTTTCAGGATCTTAAGCCCTTGGTGATCCTGAGTAGCTAATCAGCGGGTCAAGGTCGCGACGCCTGCCTCCTGTGTCACTTCTGCACCACGCTTGTTGCTCCTCTCAGCATCAATGTTTTTTTTTTTACGTTGGAGCCTATAGTCCCTGTAGGCTATTATTTTTCCTTGAGGGCTCAATTGGTTGGCCCTGCACATTCTGGAGGGCTGTGATGGTTGGCCCTCGACCGTGGTAGCGCAGGCAAAATTTTTATAGTGACACCTGTGATGGTTTTCTGTGATGGTTTTGACCTGAGGCTCATGCTGCAAAACAAGTGTCTGAGAAGCGGCAGGTTTTAGTAATATAATCAACGTCTTGGGTAAGAAAAATAAAATCGATTAGGAATTGGACAAATATAATAGTCTTGGGAGTGGCTTATAGATATGAAGTCATTAAACTGTATAAACATTATTGTCTTTTATATGTTCCGGCTTCTGCATTTTTCATTCCTTTAAGAAGATCATGTTTTCCATCTATGTTACTTCCGAGGATGATTACGGTGATGCCAAAGGGCCATATTCAAGAATTTTTCTCCACCCGTTGTATCGGTTTTTGGTATACAAGAATCAAAATACGACGCAACGCGTCGAGCTCAGGGTGGAGGTTTGAGTCAGCTGATTGGCGACAACTTGCACATCCCTCCTTCACCCCGCTCTCCACTTATTCCATCGTATTTCTTCCCAGACCATTACAGGAGAGTTTTCAACACAACTGAGAGTGACAGCCATACACTGTGAATGCACACGTGTCATCATTAAGGTAAAACCGGTCCAGGAGGCCTTATATAGGTGTGTTAACTTGTGAGGAAGCCGGGCGGCGGCGGGAGAATGGAGGTGGCCATTGTGTGGAGCAGTGGCGGCGGGCCGTTCAAATGTACTCGCAAGCATCACTCAGGCCAATTTTTTCTGCACCAACGCCTCAGACAAGTGGCGAACACTAACTTAGCTATTATTTTAATGTCAGAAATGATAAATTTCACTAGTAAAATGTATTAGATATGTATAAAACAGTCAAAATACTGATGCCGCTTTGGGCTCGCTTGTGTTGGTACGCCTGTCAAATATCCACCAGTCGGGGCAGTTCTTGTAGATCTCACCAGTGGAGGTACGACGGTGGAAAATCTCCACCGGCCGGGATTTGACGAGCATTCTTGAATATAGCCCAAAGAATACACACTTTTAAGCCATTGCTCGGACACAATCAAAGTCTCACCTGGTCCGTCTACCCTACAAGTATAAAGAGAAAAATATCCCAACAGACCAGCAGTAAGAAGTACCAATACCCGTTATCGAGGGTCAAGCATTAATCGTGCACACAGACACCCAGCCTCGTCCACACCACACACACGCGTAATACCACCCCCTCCCCGTCACCTTCAAATCACCCCTGCCCCGTCACCCCTGCCCCGTCACCTTCCCGCCATCCCTGCCCCGTCACCTTCCCGCCGCCCCTGCCCCGTCACCTTCCCGCCACCCCTGCCCCGTCACCTTCCCGCCACCCCTGCCCCGTTACTTTCCCGTCACCCCTGCCCCCTCACCTTCTCGCCACCCTTGCCCCGTCACCTTCCCGCCACCCCTGCCCCGTCACATTCCCGCCACCCCTGCCCCGTCACCTTCCCGCCACCCCTGCCCCGTCACCTTACCGTCACCTGCCCGTCACCCCTGCCCGTCACTTCCCGCCACCCCTGCCCCGTCACCTTCCCGCCACCCCTGCCCCGTCACCTTCCCGCCACCCCTGCCCCGTCACCTTCCCGCCACCCTGCCCCGTCACCTTCCCTTCACCCCTGCCCCGTCACCCTGCCCCGTCAACTTCCCGCCACCCCTGCCCCGTCACCTTCCCGCCACCCTGCCCCGTCACCTTCCCGCCACCCCTGTCCCGTCACATTCCCGCCACCCCTGCCCCGTCACCTTCCCGTCACCCCTGCCCGCCACCCCTGCCCCGTCACCTTCCCGCCTCCCCTGCTCCGTCACCTTCCGTCACCCCTGCCCCGTCACCTTCCCTTCACCCCTGCCCCTTCACCCCTGCCCCGTCACCACTGCCCCGTCACCTTCCCGCCGCCCCTGCCCCGCCGCCCTGCCCCGCCACCATGCCCGTCACCTTCCCGCCCCCTGCCCCGTCACCTTCCCGCCACCCCTGCCCCGTCACCTTCCGCCACCCTGCCCCGTCACCTTTCCGCCACCCCTGCCCGCACCTCCCGCCACCTGCCCGTCACCTTCCCGCCACCCTCCCCGCACCCTGCCCCGTCACCCCTGCCCCGTCAACTTCCGCCACCCTGCCCCGTCACCCCTGTCCCGTCACCTGTCCCGCACCCCTGCCCCGTCACCTTCCGCCCCCCTGCCTCCCGCCCCTGCCACGCACCCCGCTTCGTCACTTCCGCCCCCTGCCCCGTCACCTCCCGCCACCCTGCCCGCCACCCTGCCCGTCACCTTCCCGCCTCCCTGCTCCGTCACCTTCCCGCCACCCCTGCCCGTCACCTTCCGCCGCCCCTGCCCCCGCCCCTGCCCGCACCCTGCCCCGTCACCTTCCCGCCGCCCCTGTCCCGTCACCTTCCGCACCCCTCCCCGCCATCCCTGCCCCGTCACCTTCCCGCCTCCCCTGCCCGTCACCTTCCGCACCCTGCCCGTCACTTCCGCCGCCCCTGCCCGTCACCTTCCCGCACCCCTGCCCCGTCACCTTCCCGCCCCCCTGCCCCGTCACCCTGCCCCGTCACCTTCCCGCCGCCCCTGCCCGCCGCCCCTGCCCGCCACCCCTACCCCGTCACCTTCCCGCCGCCCTTGCCCGTCACCTTCCCGCCACCCCTGCCCCGTCACCTCCCGCCACCCCTGCGTGTCACCTTCCCGTCACCCCTGCCCCGCCACCCCTGCCCCGTCACCTTCCCGCCCTCCCCTGCCCGTCACCTTCCCGCCCCCCTGCCCGTCACCTTCCGCCACCCTGCCCGTCACCTTCCCGCCGCCCCTGCCCGTCACCTTACCGCCACCCCTGCCCCGTCACCCCTGCCCGTCACCCCTGCCCCGTCACCTTCCGCCACCCCTGCCCCGTCACCTTCCCGCCGCCCTGCCCGTCACCTTCCCGCCCTCCTGCCCCGTCACCTTCCCGCCGCCCCTGCCCCGTCACCTTCCCGCCACCCTGCCCCGTCACCTTCCGCCACCCCTTCCCGTCACCTTCCCGCCACCCCTGCCCCGCACCCCTGCCCCGTCACCTTCCGCCTCCCTGCCCGTCACCTTCCCGTCACCCCTGCCCCATCACCCTGCCCCGTCACCTTCCCGCCGCCCCTGCCCCGGCAGCTTCCCGCCACCCCTGCCCCGTCACCTTCCCCCCGCCCACCCCCACCCTGCCCCGTCACCTTCCCGCCACCCTCCTACCCCGTCACCTTCCCGTCACCCCTGCCCCGTCACCTTCTCGCCACCCCTGCCCCGTCACCTTCCCGCCACCCCTGCCCCGTCACCCGACTGCCCCGTCACTTCCCGCCCCCCTGCCCCGTCACCTTGCCCGTCACCCCTGCCCCGTCACCCCTGCCCGTCACCTTCCCGCCGCCCCTGCCCCGCCCGCCCCTGCCCCGTCACCTTCCCGCCACCCCTGCCCCGTCACCTTCCTCCCGCCCCCCTGCCCCGTCACCTTCCCGCCTCCCCTGCCCCGTCACCTTCCCGCCTCCCCTGCCCCGTCACCTTCCCGTCACCCCTGCCCCTGCGTCACCTTCCCGCCTCCCCTGCCCCGTCACCTTCCGCCCCGCCCGCCCCTGCCCCGTCACCTTCCCGCCTCCCCTGCCCCGTCACCTTCCCGTCACCCCTGCCCCGTCACCTTCCCGCCACCCCTGCCCCGTCACCTTCCCGCCCACCCCCTCGCCTCCGTCACTCCCCGCCGTCATTCCCGCCCCCCTGCCCCGTCACCCTGCCGTCACCCCGCCACCCCTGCCCCGTCCCCTTCCCGCCGCCCCTGCCCCGTCACCTTCCCCCCCGCCCCGCCCCACTCCCGCCCCCGCCGTCACCTTCCCGCCGCCCCTGTCCCGTCAACTTCCCGCCACCCCTGCCCCGTCACCTTCCCGCCGCCCCTGCCCCGTCACCTTCCCGCCGCCCTGCCCCGTCCCCTTCCCGCCACCCCTGCCCCATCACCTTCCCGCCACCCCTACCCCGTCACCTTCCCGCCACCCCTGCCCCGTCACCTTCCCGCCTCCCCTGCCCCGTCACCTTCCCGCCTCACCTGCCCCGTCACCTTCCCGCCTCCCCCTGCCCCGTCACCCCTGCCCCGTCACCTTCCCGCCGCCCCTGCCCCGCCACCTTCCGCCCCCCCTACCCCGTCACCTTCCCGCCACCCCTGTCCCGTCACCTTCCCGCCCCCCTGCCCCGTCACCTTCCCGTCGCCCCTGCCCCGTCACCTTCCCGCCACCCCTGCCCCGTCACCTTCCCGCCACCCTGCCCCGTCACCTTCCTGCCTCCCCTGCCCCGTCACCTTCCCGCCCCCTGCCCCGTCACCTCCCCTGCCCGCACCCTGCCCGTCACCTTCCCGCCGCCCCTGCCCCGTCACCTTCCCGCCCCCCTGCCCCGTCACCTTCCCGCACCCCTGCCCTGTCACCTTCCCGCCACCCCTGCCCCCGCCACCCCTGCCCCGTCACCTTCCCGCCCCCCTGCCCGTCACCTTCCCGCCACCCCTGCCCCGTCACATTCCCGCCATCCCTGCCCCGTCACCTTGCCCGCCGCCCCTGCCCCGTCACCTTCCCGCCCTCCGACACCCTTGCCCCGTCACCCCTGCCCCGTCACCCCTGCCCCGTCACCTTCCCGCCACCCCTGCCCCGTCACCTTCCCGCCGCCCCTGCCCCGTCACCTTCCCGCCGCCCCTGCCCCGTCACCTTCCCGCCGCCCCTCCCCGTCACCTCCTCCCCCCCTGCCCTGTCACCTTCCCGCCCCCCTGCCCCGTCACCGTTCCCGCCACCCCTTGCCCCGACACCCCTCCCTCGTCACCTTCCTACCACCCCTGCCCCGTCACCTTCCCGCCACCCCTGCCCCGTCACCTTCCGCCTCCCCTGCCCCGTCACCTTCCCGCCTCCCTGCCCCGACACCCGCCCCGTCACCCTGCCCCGTCACCCTGCCCCGTCACCTTCCCGCACCCCTGCCCCGTCACCTTCCCGCCCCCTCCCCGTCACCTTCCCGCCCCCCTGCCCCGTCACCTTCCGCCCTCCCCTGCCCCGACACCCCTGCCCCGTCACCTTCCCGCCACCCCTGCCCCGTCACCTTCCCGCCACCCTGCCCGCACCTTCCCCGTCACCTTCCTCCACCCCTGCCCGTCACCTTCCCGCCACCCCTGCCCGTCACTTCCCGCCACCCCTGCCCCGTCACCCCTCCCTCGTCCCATTCTACCACCTGCCCCGCCCACCTTCCCGCCACCCCTGCCCCGTCACCTTCCCGCCACCCCTGCCCCGTCACCTTCCCGCCTCCCCTCCCCGCACCTGCCCCGTCCCCTGCCCCGTCACCCTGCCCCTCACCCCCGCACCCCTGCCCCGTCACCTTCCCGCCCCCCTTCCCCGTCACCTTCCCGCCTCCCCTGCCCCGTCCCCTTCCGCCCCTGCCCCCCCTGCCCCTCACCCCGCACCCCTGCCCCGTCACCTTCCCGCCACCCCCCCGTACCTGCCCCGTCACCTTCCGCCACCCCTGCCCCGGCACCTTCCCGCCCCCCTGCCCCGTCACCTTCCCGCCCCCTGCCCCGTCACCCTGCCCGTCACCTCCCGCCACCCTGCCCCGTCACCTTCCCGCCTCCCCTGCCCCGACACCCCTGCCCCGTCACCTTCCCGCCACCCCTGCCCCGTCACCTTCCCGCCTCCCCTGCCCCGTCACCTTCCCGCCGCCCCTGCCCCGCCGCCCCTGCCCCGTCACCTCCGCGTCGCACGGTCCAACTTTGCGTGGCCCCCTCATTGTGCAGTTTCTAAACCAGTTTATCTGCTAACTTGGCCGGTAAGACGCCCTTCAACCAGACGAGACGGGAGGTTGAGAGAACTTAAAAGCTTGTGTGTGTGTTATGTAGGCGTCGGCGGCGTCCCGGTGTGTGTGTGTGTGTGTGTGTGTGTGTGTGTGTGTGTGTGTGTGTGTGTGTGGTGTGTGTGTGTGTGGTGTGTTGGTGTGTGTGTGTGTGTGTGTGTGTGTGTGTGTGTGTGTGTGTCTGTGTGTGTGTGTGCGTGTCTCTGTGTGTGTGTGTGTGTGTGTGTGTGTGTGTGTGTGTGTGTGTGTGTGTGTGTGTGTGTGTGTGTGTGTGTGTGTGTGTGTGTGTGTGTGAGAGAGCTTGCCATATGAATGTTTGTAAGACTGAACAAACTTGGATTTCATTCGTCCCATTCCATAATCAGACAACACTTTATTCCTGAATGTACACTTACACTATCTCTACAAAAACGTTACGACACGATCAAGGTTACCCATGATATGATTTCTATACGTCAAGTTAAAGATGCGATTTTTTTTCTTCTGAACAATAGTGAATTGCCAATTTGCCAACATCCTGACCAATTTTGTTCTCCACATCGTCACAACTCTTCCCGAATGATGTAAATGTTGTAATTACACCTGCTAGTATCATTATTTTCATCATCATTTTTTTGGTTATTGTCATTATAAAAAAAGATCGTTCTAAGTACCTCTACCCCTATAGTAAAATATGTTTTCTTTCATTATCATTGACATACACATATCATAGTTATTAACTCCACCATGACTGTTATTTAGTCCAGCAGTTAATGTATTGCTAACACTGCGAACACTCTCAAGGCCTTAATTCCTCATCAACATAAACCATTACGCGTGCTAATTACTCCACAGATACTTTGACCTCAATAGACAAGAGTTATCTGTAGTCGTGATGGCAGCAAGTGTTTCTCGGCAAGATAATACAATTCATAATCATTAAGTAAATGTTGCGCCAATTGACTCACCTACTTCTATCATCATTATATCAACGAAACAACTTTTGTGTTGTTCTAATATGATTGATGGCAACATTTCGTGTTGTCTGACGCTCTGATGTTTCTACCTTGACAGCAATGTATTAAGTGAACAATCAGATGAATAACTTTGATTCAGTTTGTGCAATTCCTTACTCAAATGACTGTAGTCAGAGCTGGGCAGTATTTAAATATATTTGTATTTAAATACGTATTTAAATACATTTATGTATTTAGAAATGTATTTATAAATACATTGGTTGTCATGTATTTAAATACAGTATTTAAATACTTTTATGAGTGTTTAAATACATTGCATCTAAATACTCATAATATAAAAATGTAAATACTTTTTTATCAGTTAATTTGGCCATAAATCCGCCCAACTATCTGGCAACCCCGATGTTACAGTGAACCAGTGCTTCCACTTGCAAGGAAATTTCCATATTTTTAGGAAATTTAGGTCTGAGAAGGAAATTTCTAAGGAAACCCAAAATCTAAGGAAATCCTAAGGAAATCCATTTTTTTCGGACATGTTAAAATTTGTGTGCATTTAAAATGTATTTACAAATGTATTTAAAATAAAATTGATGTATTTAGTATTTAGTATTTAAATACATCCGTAAAATGTATTTAGTATTTAGTATTTAAATACATTTCTCCCATGTATTTAGTATTTAGTATTGAAATACATTCAATGTATTTAGTGCCCAGCTCTGACTGTAGTTAGATATCATTGTGGCTCACGATAACCTGGCATCTAACCTATTATTTTACTCCACCAATGCTTATTCTAGATTTTTATTGACTTCTCCCTGGTTATCAGTACTTTTCTGGCTTTCAAAACATCTACATTTAATTTAAAAGCGCTTAATTTGTGTTCTTGTCGTCTATGTATTGGCACCCCTACGCGTGTACCACTACGATCATCGCAGGGCCTAAGCTACGCTGTCCATCGTTGTTGTATAGACGAGATATTCATGCATTGTATCTGGCTGGAGGTGTAATTAATTGTTCCGGAGCGTATCTAAGCCAAAAGTGTCATGACAAT
Source organism: Chionoecetes opilio (assembly GCA_016584305.1). Classification (NCBI taxonomy): domain Eukaryota; kingdom Metazoa; phylum Arthropoda; class Malacostraca; order Decapoda; family Majidae; genus Chionoecetes; species Chionoecetes opilio. The sequence continues at coordinate 381,407 of JACEEZ010002988.1, forward strand.
CTTTATTCTCACTCTCTATTATCTATTCTCCCTATCTATTATTCATCACATTATTCTCTTTATTCTCCCTCACTCTTATACCTGCAAATACTTGACACAGATTTACGCCTCACATTAGAATCCCAACACGCTATAATTGATAGGATGTCCATTAAAGGAGATAAACCGCACAAGTAAGGGAATACTTTTTTTTATCACCCAAAAAATATAGATAGAGTTTCGAATCAAGCGCGATGGAGTTTCATGTTACACAAAACTAATGCCAAAGGTTACAGAAACACTTCAAACTGTGGAGAAAAGCAATAAATGAGGCAAAATAACCGTGTAGGAGAGAAAGGACGATACTAAAGACTAGGAATAAAAGCGGCAGGGTTGAAAGGAAGTAAGAGGGATAAGGGAGGGAGACGAAGGGAGGAAAGAGGGATATGAAGAGAAGAAGAAGGGAGGCAAGAGGGATATGGAAATGAGAAAAAGGGAGGAAAGAGGGATATGAAAAGCAGAAGAAGGGAGGCAAGAGGGATAAGGGAAGGAGAAAGGAGGCAAGAGGGTTAAGGGAAGGAGAAGAAAGAAGGAAGAGCAAGGAGGAAGGAGGAACGAGGAAGGAGGAACGAGGAAGAAGGAAGCAGGAGGGACAGCTTCCGGCAGGGTCACGGTCACTGTCCCTCGAGGCGTCTCTCCTTTATCCTCCTTCCTCACTTCTCCCTCACGTTTTTCCTTCTTCTCCCTGCTCTTCCTCTATCCTTTTCTCCCGCTCTTCTTATTATTTCTTCCCAGACCACTTTTTTCCTCTCTCTCTCTCTCTCTCTCTCTCTCTCTCTCTCTCTCTCTCTCTCTCTCTCTCTCTCTCTCTCTCTCTCTCTCTCTCTCTCTCTCTCTCTCTCTCTCTCTCTCTCTCTCTCTCTCTCTCTCTCTCTCTCTCTCTCTCTCTCTCTCTTTGCCCGTCCTCCAGTTCTCGTCTCCCTCTTCTTCCCTTGAGCTGTGACAAACTCTGAAGCTGAGAACTTTTACCTATGTGTGGTGTGTGTGTGTGTGTGGTGTGTGTGTGTTGTGTGTGTGTGTTGTGTGTGTGTGTGTGTGTGTGTGTGTGTGTGTGTGTGTGTGTGTGTGTGTGTGTGTGTGTGTGTGTGTGTGTGTGTGTGTGTGTGTGTGTGTGTGTGTGTGTGTGGTGTGTGTTGTGTGTGTGTGTGTGTGTGTGTGTTGTGTGTGTGTGTGTGGTGTGGTGGTCGTGGTGCGTGTCGTGCGTGGTGCGTGCGTGCGTGGTTGTTACGATGCGTGCGCGTGCGTGGTGGATGTCGTGTGTGTGTGCGTGTGTGGTTGTGGGGGTGTGTGTGTGTGTGTGTGTGTGGTGTGTGGTGGGTGTGTGTTTTGTTGTGTGTGTGTGTGTTGTGTGTTATTTGCCCATGGTCTTGTCCACACGAGCTGGCTCGCGATCGCCAGTTTCATCCTCTCAGTGCCAGCTTGGAGCTCATTATTACCGATCTCTGGGCAAAGCTGGGACCTCACACAACACACCCCCATCCCCTTGTTCATGGGGGACAGTACCGCCCGAATTTCATAGTGGAAAATCCCCGGGAATGAGCTGAGTCGGGGATCGAACGCCGGACCACAGAATGATGCCGGGCGCCCTAACCAACTGAGCCACACGGACGGTTCTGTGGGGTCATTCTGTGGCATTCCATGTGTGAATAACTTAATTCCTGTCGAGTTGGACGTCTTTTAAAAACATTGAAACATTTAAGGTCGAGTCATCAGCGTATATAGGAGTGGATAGGGCATTGAGTTAGACTTAGAAAATCATAAATGAATAATATAAAGAGTGGGTGATAGGACAGAACCCTGGGGAACACCACTATTGATAGACTTAGGAGAAGAACAATGACCGTCTACAATAGCTGCAATAGAACGGTTAGTAATTAAATTTGAGATAAAAGTGCAGTAAGAAAGATAGAAATCGAAAGATGGTACTTTGGATATTGCGTCAATTGAAAGATTTGCGTCAAGATTTGCGCGAAGATTTGTGCCAGACTCTTATCAAAAGATTTTGATATGTCAAGGGCAACAGCAAAAATTTCATCGAAACCCCTAAAGGAGGATGACCAAGATTCAGTTAGGAACGCTAGAAGATCGCCAGTAGATCGCCCTTTACGGAAACCATACTGACGATCAGATAGAAGATTATGAGCAGATAGATGTTTAAGAATCTTCTTATTAAGTATAGATTCATAAAATTTGGAAAGGCAAGAAGTTAAAGCTATAGGACGGTAGTTTGAAGGATTAGAACGGTCATCCTTCTTTGGAACATGTTGAATGTGAGCAAACTTCCAGTAAGAGGGAAAGGTGAAAGTACTTAGGCAGAGTCGGAAAAGTTTGACCAGACAGGGTGCAAGCACATAAGCACAGTTTTTGAGAACAATAGGAGGGACTTCGCCAGGACCGTAAGCCTTCTGAGGATCAAGGCCGGAAAGGGCATAGAAAACGTCATATCGAAGAATCTTAATAACAGGCATAATATATTAATCAGAGGGTGGAGGAGAAGGAGGAACAAGTTCAGCATTATCTAGAATACAATTATGAGCAAAGATTTGAACGAAGAGTTCAGCTTAAGAAATTCTCGACGAGACAGCTGTGGAGCCATCTTGGTGAAGCATAAGAGGAAAAGATGAAGAGAAATTGTTGGAATTTTTTTAACTAGGTGAATTTCTTTGACTAGGTAAGTCACAACAGTTGGAACTGGAGATATTTTTACTTTCTCTGTTAATGAATAAGTTTATGGCAAGTTAAAGAACATATTTGGCATGATTACGGGCAGAAATTCAAAGGGCATCAGTTTCAAATTTGATGGCTACGGTACCTTGAGTCGTCTTTCAATCTTGGACAGCACGAAAACAAGTTGAATTAAACAAAGGTTTACTGGCTTTAAAGTAATCGTCCAGACCATTTCATCATTCCTGATTTAATGCAGTCAAAATATAGCCATTATCGAGTATATAAACAATATGTTATCATTTTTTGCATCCAGTCTGCCGTTTTTAAATAATCCGCAATCAAAATTTGAAAATTCCCCGAGCTTCCAAAACGCTCCTCACGACTTGCAGACGATGCACCACGGCTCGGTGACGTCACTTGAGGAGGCCTCGCAGCCCAGCGGTAATACAAATACACGTAAACTCAGAAATAAATATAGTACTTGATGAATTTTGGGTGTTTCTGATTTTTTTTTTTTTTTTGCGATATGGCATGTACTTGCATCCTTTATGGGTGCAGCAAGAAAGCTGTGCCTTTCCAGAGAGCTTATCAACCGTTCCCGACCTATACGGCCACGATATATGTGTGGAGCCGTGTGTACACCGGGGGAGAGGCAGGCTGTGTGAAGCAGTTTGTTCCCCTCACGTGGCGTCATCAGCAAGTTTCGCGCCACGGCTGGAACAGGGATGTTGTTTTTCCCGCGCTTTTTACAAAAGTCATGTTTTTAGGGAAATCAGGCGTGGAAATGAATTATTTTTTGTGGATTAGTATTTTGAATTAACATTCAACATAATTATGCAAAACAAAAAATGGGTCTGGACGATTACTTTAAGATTAGAGAAAGTGTGTAGAATGCATTGCCTCCATGCCAGAGACAATGACCTAAGTACACATACTGTGCTCAAGGTACCAAATGAGGCGACTGTACTTCCATCAATGCCTCAGACGTTCTCATAGGCAATGCCAGGCAGGCATCACCTCAGTTTGTGCTTCGAGTCTTAGCAATCTACTACTGTGTGTCTAGAGTCCCTGTGCTGTAGAATTTGGGCCAGAATGTAGGTTTCTACTGGAGTGTGTTCCGGGGGAGAGTGGGAGGGGGGGGGGGGGGGTAGGACGGCAGCTGGCCTCTTCCGCTAACTTTTATCTCCCTCTCCCACGGGATCTGTCCCTCCCCTCTCACTCTCAGCTTCTTCCTGGCTTTTCTGCCTCTGCTCCTCTCTCTTTATTCCTTTGCTCTTTTATTTCACTTTTCTTTTGAGCATAATCAGCTTCTTAACTTAAAAGTAATTAACATTTTACGAATCATTATGTATACAAATAAGTCTCTCTCTCTCTCTCTCTCTCTCTCTCTCTCTCTCTCTCTCTCTCTCTCTCTCTCTCTCTCTCTCTCTCTCTCTCTCTCTCTCTCTCTCTCTCTCTCTCTCTCTCTCTCTCTCTCTCTCTCTCTCCAGTATCTGAGAGCAACAGACGTGACGCCAAGGCCCCACTTACGTGTGGCTTTGCTAACACACCTCCAGCTTACCCGACTGTCACTTCTCTGCCGCCCGCGCCGCCCCCGCCTCCCCATCTATTATCTCCCCACCACCCGCGACCTCACCTCCAAAACCTTCCCTCTCCATTCAAGAGGCCGAGGTGGCGTAACGAGCAAAGGACGCGATACTGTATTACAAAATCGCCTTGACCTTCTTGCTCTTATCAATATGCCTTGAGAAACATCGGTCTGATTAATCCCTAAATTTAGGGCAAGTTACTATCAGGCGACGTAATACGAAAAACATGTATTTCAATAATTGATTAAAAGAGTCGTGTTGCAATTTTGTTGATGAATACTTAACCATCCCAGTCAAGTTGAGGACGACCATCGAAAAATCCCAAGGTATTGACGGTTTTCCATTGGTACGACATGAGATCCTGCCTTCCATTAGGGCTCATTAAGGCTAATACGCGGGCGTCGAACACTGAGTCGCCCTAATGCAGCGCCTAGGCTAAGTTGTGTGCTTCTGCGGCCACCTAAGGTCGTCCAAGCCTTAGGAAGTGTGCCGTCCAGGTCGCTTTAATTAACGATATAAATACTTCAAGAGCGTCCCTCCCCCATTCTGGCGCTAGAGGTCTTCCCGCTGCACACCGACCAGTCTCTCCCTCATCCACCTCCCTCCTTCCTCTCTGCCAAATGAGGATTCCTTACCCCGCCTCGCACTCCCCGCCAGCCTGTTGCTACGCGCCTCCCTCCCCTTTCCCCTTCCCCCCTCTCTACCTGGCCTCCTCCGCGTGTTCTCTTCTGGAAGAAATCTCCCTCCACCTCCGTATAAACGACGCAGCTTCCCCCGTACTTTTCCATAGTGTGTATTGCGTCAGTCGGGTAATGTAGCGTGATCGCAGGGGAGAACAGGGACTCCCCCTCCCATAACGCCGGTGAAGAAAGTCATTATTCTTATAGAGGAGCTCAGGACTCCACGATTACTTATTCTTCCTGAGTCACATTTGTCACTCTCGCGGTCATAAACTAAATGAATGGCCGGACCGATCATAGTTCTGGAAAGGACGTTTTCATACAAAAGACAAATGGCTGAGTTTTACTAAGGAAAAATCAAAAGGTGACCACAAAATCTAAATGAAAAAGTATTATTTTGATTAATGGAATATCAGCAAATAGCCCTCCGGTGAAGCAGCCACTTTGTGATTAAACGACGAGGTGACCTCAGTCAAGAATTCAGCTAAGATGGAGATAAAACACCTAACGAGGTATGAAGCAGCAACAGATAAAGAGAGAGATGAGCGATAACTGTACTCAGTGGAAAGTCTCAGAAAAGAAGAAAAAAAACTCAATACTAGGAAAATATGTTTTTTTTCCTGGATCTCGCCGAGGCCTCTCAGGAAAGGCCGACGACTTACACTTCCGGCTTTAGATGTGGAAAGAATTAATTCGGAAAAAAATACATTTTTTTTCTTTTTACGAGTAAAACGATGAACTTAAACATTGACAAAAGAATACAAAAAAACTAGTATATGATAGGAAAAACGTGGTCACGTCAAGAGGAGATTGTATGACTTGCGGGATGCACTTATGATCACAGGGAAGAGAAGAGAAAGAAACTCAACAAGTTTGGGGCACGAAGAATAAGTAATCAAAAGACACGGCACAAAAGTCAATTCAATCTTAGTATTCTATATCTGCATACACAAAACAAGGCTCAAAAATATTATGTAATAGAGGCGTCTCTATGATGACCATTGCTGGTAGCCTTTCGACCTCCGTGTAGCAGAATTGATTGCCAGTCTTTAAGTCCATACACCACCAACACATGTTACCATTCACGTCCTAGTATTCACATAATTATTGTTGACAATCAAATCTGGTCAGGGAGGCTAGGAAAGACTCCCTCCGCTCCCTCTCTCCCCCGGCGGGGATCGGGCCACCGGCGGGCAGGCTCTGGTGTGTTCCGATGGGCCGGTAAACCCCCAGGCGGCTGCCACACAAACATGAATTACCACTCATTACTACAACTCACACATGCCAGTTAATACATCAAACCAGAAATTACATTCTCTACCTGTCATGCCGCGGGAAGATTCACAAACCCGCCTCTCGGGACCCGCACCGAGGGTCGCTTCTTGCCCGCCGCGGGGCCGCTGTTCCGACCCCGCCGCCACCAGACGCCAGTAATCTAGTATGTATATCTGGGAGTTTAATTTCCGCGGTTCAGACCAGATACGGGCGGCCTTAACACGCTCCTGCCTCAGTCGGTGTGGCCGAGTGAGAGAGGGAGAAATCGAGGCAGGGGCAGGGGACGGCAGTCTGAGAAGGGGATGAACATGCTCCCTGCCCAATCCTAAGACACACTTGGGAGATGGAGGACGCTGGTGTAACAATAAAGTGACGCTGGAGTGACGGGGAGGTAACAGAATAACCTGATGAAGAACAAGGTGACAGTGGAATGTGTTAGGTGGGAGTAGGTGAGAAGTGACGCGGTGGGATGTGACGCAGGGAAATGAGGGGGGAGGGGGCAGGAGGAAAGGGAATCAGGGAGAGGGAGTCACGGCGAGGCAGTGGAAAGAAGAGTCACCCACGACAAGATCTCTTAACTTTTACGCTGTTACTTGTGAATTCTTGGCTTCAAAAGTTTTAATGTAATTTCTAATGTCTTTCACTCTGCTCGTGTCCCTCCCCAGCCCTCCCCCGACTAGAGAAAGAAATAGAGGATGAGAAAAGGATGAATAAAAAACACACCAGTAAATGGAGGTACTGGTAAATTTTCCAGCACTGCACAAAGGATTCCTCGACACCCACGTAAAGAACATTATTTTTCCCCTTCCACGCGCTATTTACCGTTTTATTTCAGTATTGTGGACTTTTCTCTGTTTTGTCAAGTCGTCTTTTGTCCAATTTTTATCATTTCAGCGTTTACTTTTTTCGTTTCTTTTTTGTTTCTTCTTGTGCAAGTCTTCGTGTTGGCCTTTTCTTTTCCACTGGTTCATTTGAGAGCCCGCGTCGGAAGGCAGGCCGGTCCCCCTTTGTCCATTCCTGTGTTTGCTTGGCGGCGTATTGTTCGCAGCGTCTTGTGTCTTTCCTCACAGGAGAAAAAGTACAACAGAGACTCAGGATTTGTTCTTAGATAAAGTTTCCTTTCGGTTTATTGTACTCACTTTAAAAGGAAGTAATAGATAGATTATTGTCTTCAAATGGGCTTGAGAGAGAAGGGAGGAGATGAAGGAGATAGTGGCTCCTCAATGATTTACATGTCCATCAAAGGCTTTTATGATTCTGGATTCATGAAAAATTTAGGAGCCGGTTGAAGAATACCGACTGCTTATATCAGGCATTTATCTATAGACAATACAAGCATGCCGCTCTGTCGCATTCATATGTTGCGTACATTATCGTGAAAAGATTATCCTCATTGTCACCCTCCAAAGCAGCTCATGCAGGAATCACATCTCATTGTAGTGACGGAGCGAAACCCACATTCCGAACAAAATTGCTCCCCCTTTTCATATATTATCTTACTGTCTTATTCTCTCTCTCTCTCTCTCTCTCTCTCTCTCTCTCTCTCTCTCTCTCTCTCTCTCTCTCTCTCTCTCTCTCTCTCTCTCTCTCTCTCTCTCTCTCTCTATTTATAGGGACTGGCAACTAAGCGGGCTTTTTGTTACTTCTTTTTTGTTTGTCCTTGGCCAGTCCTGTGTCGTAAAAAAATTAATAATAATACAAAATAAAAACATTCTTACACAGCAGTCTACTCGCAAGATGGCGGGGCAGGTGCTTCGAGAGCCGAGAGTTCACATCACGGCGTAATCACAACGCAACGATTCATGTGCAGCGACATGCTATTCCTTTAACACTAGACACGATTTCGTCATCCACGAGGATAGCGTCAAATGGAAAACATGTAGCGATGAACCTGACCACGAGGAAAGCTTTGCGTCGGCCCCTTATCTGTGTTCATTGCGGAGAGGCATAACACTTCAAAAGAATTAGATGATCATTAATTACTGCTTATTGTTATTTGTCTTACTTTATAGTTACACCAGCTAGCTTATCCTTTGTTTATACGTCACTTGATAGTCTCTCGTTTACACAACAGATCTACTCGTTAGCAAGGTAAACACACGAGAGACACGAGCGCAACACAAACACAGTGACAACAAAACCCACGACAGTCATACTTCTCCAGGAGAATCGAAAAGTTTGTTCCCTTTCCTACTTTTATTTTCCCCAAATATTTCGTCTTTTCCATTGGCTTGCACTTTATTTATCTACTTAACTCCTATAATCTCCAAGGGTGCGAGGATCGTCTTCCCAAAGTCTTTCGTCCGGCCCGCAGTCCATCGCTCACCGGGCTGCAAGACGCCCTAAATCGTGAGGCGGGGAATTGGAAATCCAGTGCGATAAATTAGTTTAATGCATGTTCCTAATTTTGTCTAAAGGAGAGTATCTGACCAGGAGGAAAGTCCACTTATGGTGTTTTCTTGAAATTACGAAAATAGCATAAGTACCATGGGCTCTTTCTCCCTATTACTTTCCGGGGCTTTTTTTTCTCCCTCTCATCTCTGTGTGGAGAGGCATGTCTGGGAGCATTACGTTGTCTCGGGGCGGTAGGGGGGGTCAGTATGCTCCCTTTCCAAGAAGGCTCGATGGCCGGAGGTATTAGTGGGATCGGTACAAGAAAGACGAGAGCCCCGCTGAACTATGGGGCCACGTGTGTCTGGGTCATGGGTGATGGGGGGCTAGGGGCTGTGGAATGTCTCCGTGTGTCCCGTGAAGCACCTCTGACAGCGACATAAGACAATACCACAACGAACAATACAAAAATATACTTATTCATTATTTCACAAAACTCTCTTGATGAAAATTCAGGACAAGCCCGGTTTCCATTTCTGGCAAAACACCAATAGTAAGTTATAAAATTATGAGAGAAAACTTGCGGATCAAAAAAATAGAAAATAATAGAAATAGTAAAGCAAAATGAAAAAAGAAAGAGGTAATATTGACACAAGAGCGAGGATGTGTGTGTGTGTGTGTGTGTGTGTGTGTGTGTGTGTATTCATCTCATCTAGTTGTATTTTACAGGGCCTGAGCAACGCTCGTATGGCCCCGTCTCCATATCAACATTTTTATCATTCATCCTTAGTGCTTAGGTTTGGCCGAAGCCAGCACCCCGGAGAGCAGGTCACAAACCCCGGCTAACACCCGGTACCCATTCACTGCTGGGTGGACAGGGGCTGGGGTTTTAAGGAAACAACCCATCTGTTTCCGCTCCGCCCGGGGATCGAACCCGGGACTTCTCGGTTGTGAACCGAGCGTGCTTCCCCTACACCACAGAGTAGTGTGTGTGTGTGTGTGTGTGTGTGTGTGTGTGTGTGTGTGTGTGTGTGTGTGTGTGTGTGTGTGTGTGTGTGTGTGTGTGTGTGTGTGTGTGTGTGTGTGTGTGTGTGTGTGGTGTGTGTGTGTGTGTGTGTGTGTGTGTGTGTGTGTGTGTGTGTGTGTGTGTGTGTGTGTGTGTGTGTGTGTGTGTGTGTGTGTGTGTGTGTGTGTGTGTGTGTGTGTGTGTGTGTGTGTGTGTGTGTGTGTTGTGTGTGTGTGTGTGTGTGTGTGGTGTGTGTGTGTGTGTGTGTGTGTGTGTGTGTGGTGTGTGTGTGTGTGTGTGTGTGTGTGTGTGTGTGTGTGTGTGTGTGTGTGTGTGTGTGTGTGTGTGTGTGTGTGTGTGTGTGTGTGTGTGTGTGTGTGTGTGTGTGTGTGTGTGTGTGTGTGTGTGTAATAAGAAAAAAGGAGGAAAAAATAGAGTATAAAGAATGCAAGATTAGATACATAGAGGAGGAGGAGGAGGAGGAGGAGGAGGAGGAGGAGGAGGAGGAGGAGGAGGAGGAGGAGGAGGAGGAGGAGGAGGAGGAGGAGGAGGAGGAGGAGGAGGAGGAGGAGGAGGAGGAGGAGGAGGAGGAGGAGGAGGAGGAGGAGGAGGAGGAGGAGGAGGAGGGAGGAGGAGGAGAAGGAGAAGGAGGAGGAGGAGGAGGAGGAGGAGGAGGAGGAGGAGGAGGAGGAGGAGGAGGAGGAGAAGGAGGAGGAGAAGGAGGAGGAGGAGGAATGGTAGACACAGAAGAGAATGAGCCACAAGACCCCGTGGCTACTAACGCAAAGAGCCGCCGAAGTTATTAATCCATTTCACTCAATTTCAGGATCAGGGGATTACCTCAGCGTATTTGTGGGGCGAGGAGAGGAATATTGAGCCCCGGGGGACCCTTAGAGGAACAGGGGGCCGGAAGAGGAGAAGGGAGAGAGAGGAATGGGAGTCAGGAAGAGGAGGAGGGAGAGAGAGGAATGAGGGGCCGGAAGAGGAGGAGGGAGAGATAGGAAGGTCTGGAAGGAAGGACTGGAGACATGGAGACATTACGGTTGTGGAGATGCGAGTAAAAGAGGAAAGGAGAAAAAGGAGGCGACAGCTGATGGATTAGGCGAAAGTTTTGAGGGTTTTATGTTATCATGTAGAGACAGAGGTGGTGTAGGGATGGCGGATACGTGCTTGTGTGTATAGAGAAGACCACTAAGTAATTATACGTATGTAGAATGATGCTCTACGAAAAGGAATATGAATAATTGTTTACCCTTGGCCAGTCCTTTGTATTGTAAAAGAAAAAGAATGACAAAGAAATTATAAGATTTAAGGTAAAGTGTATTATAAGCACTGGATGTACATTGGAATAAAGACAAGGGAACGAGAGAAAATAATAATGAATGCAGTCAAAGAGGGTGCAGGAGAGCGAGAAAAAATGTACGAGAATGTAAAGTAAAAAACCGCTTGGGAGTTAACAAGAGCAGGAGGATTAGAAAAGTAATACAAAGCAATTACAAAGAGCAACATCCATTTAGGTCCTGCAAGGCTGTATGCTTTCATTACATTAAATTTGTGGTCGCGCAGTAGTAGAGTAAATGCAGTAAAACATTAATTACTTATTTTCAGTAATGTTAGTTCCTTTTTTGATAATTTTACTACTTTTCTTACTTCCTCCGTTTGCAGAACTGTCAAGTCAAACACAAAAGAAAAATACACCAAATCTTACCGAGCAACACACTGGGAGGGACGAGAGGCAGGCAGATTCAACAATGGTTCACTGTAACAACAAGAGAAATAAAATGTTAGGTACGGGAAAGCACATAAAGGATCAGTAACATGAATCAATGAAATATAAAAGCGCCCGATTATCTGCTTATTGTTTACCCCCAGTTACCCCTTTCCATGTATTTTTTTTCTTGTGTGTGTGTGTGTGTGTGTGTGTGTGTGTGTGTAGGGAACTCTGTACTGTAGTGGTTAGCACGCTCGGCTTACAACCGAGAAGTCCCGGGTTCGATCCCCGGGCGGAGCGAAAGATAGATGGGTGGTCTTTCTTAAATCCCTAGCCCCTGTCCACCCAGCAGTGAATGGGTACCGGGTGCCAGCCGGGGGTTTGTAACCCCCCCCCCCGGGGTGGTGGCTTCGGCCAACACTAATATGCAGCAGCGGTAGATCACTATGGCTCTGAGGCATTATCCTCTAAACAAAACAAACAAGAGAAACAAGAGTGTGTATGCTTCCTATCTAATGTTTGTGCCTGATTACAGATAAATTAATGTAGTCCTGCAATTTGTTTTTGTTTTCAAGCAAGCATATTTATATTTATTTTAGGTAGCTCATCTTCATTTGGGGAAGCTCAGTTTCATGTCCCATTTTATCTCCATCCTAACTAAGTCAATAGTCAATAGTCAATCACCTCTTCTCTCTCTCAATAGTTCTTCCTCTCGTCGTTATCATTCACTGGCTTTGGTCTTAATAGTTACAGCCAAAGCCAGTAACAAGGCCAGTATATAGTAGATTCTTTACTGGCTTTGTTTACAGCTTTTCTCAACGCGTTTACGGTCTAATCTCACAACCTTTTGTTATGATTCCCATATTCATTACTCTCCACAATGGATGATCTAGTTTTTCCTCATTACATAAAAAACTCCTTTCTACCGCTTTTTTTCTAACGTCTTTTGAGCAGCTCACCACCTTGACGGATCCGATCATTCATGTACAGTATACGTATTTGGGTTCATCTGGGTTCATCATTGGGTTCAGAGTGACAAGACACCTCCCGAACTAAATTGGCCCACCCTCCTTTTTTTATTCTCTTACTGTCTTCTTTATAGGGACTGGCAACTAGCGGGCTTTATGTTACCTCTTTTTGTTGTGTCCTTGGCCAGTCCTTTGTGATGTAAAAAACAAAAAACAAATATTATAATCCCATCACCCCTCATGTCCTGTCGCAGTATCGAGATCTAATTCAAGTCGTCTTCTCTCCACGTTTTTAATTTTCATTCATTTTAACTTTAATTTTAAATTTTCATTTTTCTTTTCCGTTTTTCATTTTTTGCAATTTTTCCACGTTTTTCATTACTAGCATGATCTCAAAAATCGGACAGCATAAGTCTTCGTATAAGATTACTGACTCAGCCAATACGTTATACAATTTTATGAGATTTTGAATATTTGGTTGTACACTAAAACATGTCAGCACTTTATCAACTCCTCTTCATGATCAACTAAAATATAACTCCATAAACTTTGCCCTTCCTCTACTTTCTACACTCATTCCTCTTTCTCTCAGACTGTCGTTTAAGGAAGTTTTCGTTATTGTTTTCACCACATTAAGTTACTACTCAGCATTTACTACACTATTAAACCATTCACCTAAACAATGTTGGCATCTAATTCAGTTTCCATTATTACAGTATAGCATATATTCAATCCCTTACATCAATAGCACCTCACTGAAAATCATTTGTATATGTAGAATAAAAAAAAAACCCCACATACCAACCATTATGAAATGAAAACATACATACAGAATTACAGATAGGTATTTCACAACGCAACAACCATCTATCTGAATGAATATCAATACTTTAATAGTCACCACCACCCCCATCAACACCAACACCACCACCACCACCACCACACCACCACCACCACCACACCACCACCACCACCACCACCACCAACACCACCACCACCACCACCACCACACCACCACCACCACCATAAACACCACCACCTCCACCACCACCACCACCACCAACACCACCACCACAATCATCACCATAAACACCACCACCTCCCCCACCACCACCACCATCACCACCACCAACAACAACAACACCACCACCACCACCAACACCACCACCACCACCACAACACCACCACCAACACCACCAACACCACCACCACACCACCACCAACACCACCACCACCACCACCACCATAAACACCATCACCTCCACCACCACCACCACCACCACCACCACCACCACCACCACCACCACCACCGGCATAATCACCATCATCCTCATTATCATTACCATAACTGCAACACCACTTCATCATTAAGACCATTTTTTTCCCTCTATGTTATGACTTACTAAACCTATTATATTCTGCCTCTTGTTAAAACTATTTTCCATTACACAGATTAATTAAGTCCATGTAGCGTAATTTTCAGTAATCCGACATAATTAATTATTTATTAATCCCTTGATGCGGAGTGATGCATTTTTCATTAAAAGTTCTCATTGTTATTTAATGAGAATGTATAATGAAAGCAATGAGCTGGACTCTCAGATAATCCCATACACAGGGTGGGAGAGAGGGCAGGAGGCGAGGAAAAGAGAGAGGGAAAGGGGCGAGAAGGGAGAGGGGAGGGGATGGATAAGAGAGGAGGGGAAGGCGAGAGAAGGGAGAGGGGAGGGGATGGATAAGAGAGGAGGGGAAGGGGAGAGAAGGGAGAGGGGAGGGGATGGATAAGAGAGGAGGGGAAGGGGAGAGAAGGGAGAGGGGAGGGGAAGGATAAGAGAGGAGGGGAAGGGGAGAGAAGGGAGAGGGGAGGGGAAGGATAAGAGAGGAGGGGAAGGGGAGAGAAGGGAGAGGGGAGGGGAAGGCGAAAGGTGAAATGTAGGAAAATGAAGGGAAAGAAAGAGTAAACATAAGTTGCGAGGATGGCAGGGAAGAATGCGGGAAAGAGAAAGCATGATAGAGGAAGGGAAGGAAGAGAGAGAAAGAGGAAGAAGAGAAGACACTAGCAGGGAGAAGAGAAGTGTTGGAAATTGGGATGATTATTAATTTTGCACTAAATCCTAAAAATGACAATGGATTTAGGACACCATAAGGGATTGCAAACCACCATTACCCCCACCACCATTACCCCCACCACCATTGACCCCACCACCATTACTCCCACCACCATTACCCCCACCACCATTACCCCCACCACCATCGCAACACTCACGACATCTGTTCTTCACGAATCAGGCAAATCGATGAGTAAAATGAGGAGATGAAGGTACTCTCTCTCACAAGGGCATAGAGAGAGAGAGAGAGAGAGAGAGAGAGAGAGAGAGAGAGAGAGAGAGAGAGAGAGAGAGAGAGAGAGAGAGAGAGAGAGAGAGAGAGAGAGAGAGAGAGAGAGAGAGAGAGAGAGAGAGAGAGAGAGAGAGAGAGAGAGAGAGAGCGAGCGAGCGAGCGAGCCAGAGAGAGAGAGAGAGAGAGAGAGAGAGAGAGAGAGAGAGAGAGAGAGAGAGAGAGAGAGAGAGAGAGAGAGAGAGAGAGAGAGAGAGAGGGGGAGGGAGGGAGCCACCAATGTTCGTTTTCCGTTTGGTTTGGTTAGGTTAGGTTAGGTTTGACGATAATGGGAGAGGGGAAGGAAGGGAAAAGAAGAAGAAAAACAGTAGGGGAGAGGAAGGCAGGACAAATTGCAAGGAAGAATAGGCATGATAGGATTGCAGAATAGGAATAGGTGAAGGAAGATGACGAAAACAGATGTTGAGGTGGACTGGAAGGACAGGACATACGAGTAGACACACTGCTCCCAGCCTCTATGTACCTCATAATGCAATAGTTTCATCACATCAATCACTATGTTGTCTACAGTCTACTCTCGCCTGAATAATGTTCCATATCCCTCAAGCAGTTGGCCACAATCCACTAAAAACAACCTTGGAATCTCAAGTTTCACCCAGAGCCCAAGAACCCATGCCTCCTTTTTCTGACAACCCCCCCCCCCTATTGCCTCTTTTTTATGGCAACACCCCCTATTGCCTCTTTTTTATGGCAACACCCCCCTATTGCCTCTTTTTTATGGCAACACCCCCTATTGCCTCTTTTTTATGGCAACACCCCCTACTGCCTCTTTTTTCTGGCAACACCCCCTACTGCCTCTTTTTTATGGCAACACCCCCTACTGCCTCTTTTTTATGGCAACACCCCCTATTGCCTCTCTTTTCTGGCAACACCCCCTATTGCCTCTTTTTTCTGGCAACACCCCCTACTGCCTCTTTTTTATGGCAACACCCCCTACTGCCTCTTTTTTCTGGCAACACCCCCCTATTGCCTCTTTTTTCTGGCAACACCCCCTACTGCCTCTTTTTTATGGCAACACCCCCTACTGCCTCTTTTTTCTGGCAACACCCCCTATTGCCTCTTTTTTCTGGCAACACCCCCTATTGCCTCTTTTTTATGGCAACACCCCCCTATTGCCTCTTTTTTATGGCAACACCCCTATTGCCTCTTTTTTATGGCAACACCCCCCTATTGCCTCTTTTTTATGGCAACACCCCCCTATTGCCTCTTTTTTATGGCAACACCCTCCTATTGTCTCTTTTTTATGGCAACACCCCCCTACTGCCTCTTTTTTCTGGCAACACCCCTACTGCCTCTTTTTTCTGGCAACCCCCTATTGCCTCTTTTTTCTGGCAACACCCCCCCTATTGCCTCTTTTTTATGGCAACACCCCCTATTGCCTCTTTTTTATGGCAACACCCCCTACTGCCTCTTTTTTCTGGCAACACCCCCTACTGCCTCTTTTTTATGGCAACACCCCCTACTGCCTCTTTTTTCTGGCAACACCCCCTACTGCCTCTTTTTTCTGGCAACACCCCCTACTGCCTCTTTTTTCTGGCAACTTACCCCCCTATTGCCTCTTTTTTCTGGCAACCCCCCCCCCCCCTATTGCCCCTTTTTCTGGCAACACCCCCCTATTGCCTCTTTTTTCTGGCAACACCCTCTACTCCCCAAAAACTAGAATAGCCCCTCTTTATTGGCCTGACGGGGAAATCTGCAGACGGTGGTTATTGTTCTTGTTGCATCACATCATTGTTACTTAATAGCTTAATACTTAATACGTTTTCTCATGTCAATCTGTACTTTCATAAACCTGTAATATTGAACTGTCACGCATATTAAACATAAAAGAATAAATACTAAAATAAACTATTTAAACTGGTTAAGTTGTGGAGGTGAACACACGAATTTGGTGTTAATTTCTTTGTAAAGTAGCAGTGTTTCCATATTTCCATTGCATATCGACTTCCCCTCCCTTCCTTTCTTCCTTTTTTGGTAAGTGCGTTTCCTTCCTTTTCCACCTCGTTGCAACCCTCAGATGGTCCAATAAAAGGAACTATATGAAAGTCAAACCGGCAAAGAGACACAAGGCATCGCTGAGGCTGTCACATGATCAAAGTGATGCAAGATATCGACTTTATACATACACTACCCACACACACACACGAGATTTATATTTTAAGTTTTGGTGTAGCGATGCATGTGTTCGGGAGTGTGTGGGTGTGCGGCGTGCTGGCGTGGTCCTGCTCGGCCCTGGACCTCCAGAAACAGGGTCCCACCCATTTACCACTCAGTAGGGACTCTCGCCTCTGTGTGCTCACCGTCGCGTCTGATCAAGAGTTTCAGCTGCAACTGGTCACCGATCATTCTCCCAGGAAAACATCACCATCTTTCTGGCCAGGACAAAGTACAACAAAGAGAGTGAAATCGTGGCTACGGGGGTCGGGGACAATGTGGCCGTCGTCAGCCGGGACAAGATGGATCTCAATGCGTCACAGAAGCAGTACATTTCTATCTTCAGGAAAGACAATGTTCTGGCCGTGTACCGAGCCGGCCAGGTGAGGCCATTCCTTGTCTACGTGTACAAAGGCACCGATAATATAGATTTTGGTGACTTTAAAGCTTTTTTTCACTCTGGGCCATGGAATAGCATCAAAATGCTGAAGTCTACCGATGCGTTTACCTTCCCAAAGATGGCGGAACCGCACGGAGAAGCAGTAAGGAATGAATTGCAATTGATCGAAAAGGAAGTCAACCGAAGACTGGGCATTATGGACGCTTATTTCAAAAAGATTCAGATCCAACGGCTAACCTTGGAGTCCCTCAAAACTGTGCAAGACGTCGTGTACACCTATATATCGGGGCTACTGCCTTTGCTGGACTACTACGGCGTTGAGTTGAAGCCTCGCTATCAAGCCTACCGGAACACAACCTTCAAGAAAATGCTGCCGGATATAAGAGCAAGGATAAAGAGTTTGTCTCGGTGAAAACACTGTCCAGAACAACACATTTAGTATCGCTGACATGAAACACATACACTGATTGACACGTTTTACCGTGATTTGTTTTCCTGCTTGTTATGACACTTTCTTTTTTCGTCATTTAATCATATTTCTTACTTACTCTCTTTTACTTTCTTTCTTTCTTGTTTACTTACTTACTTACTCTTTTGTAAACTTCTCTTCATTATCTTCCTCCTCAGAAAACAGAATCACATTTTACAAGACATGACGCGTTTCAGTAAAGGATTTGCATGTCCACGTTACACACACCAAACACACAACACAACACATCACACACACATCATACACAACACATACACACCATACACATACACATACAACACAACATCAATACACATACCCACACACACATTAACACACATACACACATACACACACACACACATACATCACACTACACATACACACACACACACACACACACACATACATACACATACACATACACACACACACACA
>JACEEZ010002988.1:402030-404530 GCA_016584305.1 Chionoecetes opilio
GAGAAGCTATTGTGCCCCTAGGAACGAAGACAGCAGCAGGAGCATCAGGGTGGCGGAGCGAGGCAGGAAACCGTATAGGATCTTAGGTTGTGTGGCGGACGCTGCCGACAGGTCACGACTTCTGTGGAATCTTGATGATTATGATCTTGTCGAGGCTCGCAGGGGGATGGCGGAAGGAGACTTGAGAATGATGATAATAGTGGAAAGGGGGAAGCTAAAGGGGATAAAACGGGCGGGGGGGAGGGGTAGGGGGGGAAGAGAGAGAGAGAGAGAGAGAGAGAGAGAGAGAGAGAGAGAGAGAGAGAGAGAGAGAGAGAGAGAGAGAGAGAGAGAGAGAGAGAGAGAGAGAGAGAGAGAGAAGGGATGAAAAGGAAGGAAGGAATTTATATATATTTACTCAGACATATAAGCTGACAGAATAATATAGAAACAAAGACACAGACAGACAAATAGACAGACGAATGGACTGTGATATGGACAGAATGGTACAACACCGTCATCTAAAAACTGACAGAAACATTTCAGAACAAGAGACGGAAAAAAAGTGAGGCTTAACCAAAGAAAATCAGATGACAGAAGCAAAAGCCCAGACAGACAGACAAAAAGAGACAGAGTATAAAAATGGCATGGGAGGAGAAATTGCTGTAGAAAGTAAAAAAGAAAAAATTAGGAATCGTCTTCTCAACTGGTCACTCACTGTCAAGAAGACCGAGTGGATTGCGTGGAGGCATCGCATTCCACCCGTGGTCTCTTCCTAATAAAAGTGCATTGATAGTTACAAGCGAGGCCTTTCATTGCCTCTCCCCGCTGGGTTACGGCGGGGCGGTGGACGTGCGCCAAGCTGCAGGAAACCAAACCAAAGGGCAAGAAGGAAACAAAGACGGTGATTCGGTCTAAAGAGAATTTTTGTGGAAAGATACAATTTTTTTCCATGTATTTTAGTTTAAGTTAAAAATCTGATGTGAGGAAAATTTGGTATGTTCGTAGTTTTCTATCTTATATTATTTAGTTGTTTAGATGATCATGTCTACTATAGTGCAATTAATGCTAAAATAATTGTCGATTAAACTTTTGGTGATTCAGTCCAGAGAGCAATTTCTGTGGAAGGATAATTTTTTTCCAATGTATTTTAGTTTATGTTAGAAATATGATTTGAGGAAAATTAGGTATGTTCGTTGTTTGTCATTTACATTTAGTTGTTTAGATAATCATGTAGTGCAATTAATGCTAAAATAATCGTCGAATAAACTTTTGGTGAATCGGTCCAGAGAGCGTTTCTGTGCAAGTATGCATTTTTTTCCCATGGGTTAGGTTAAATATGACTTGAGGAAAATTCACCATGTTCGTTGTTTGTCATATATATTTAGTTGTTTAAAAAATCATGTAGTGCAATAATGCTAAAATAATCGTCGATGAAAGTTCTTATCAATTTGTGTGCTCTATATGAATTAGTTAACAGATCGACACAACAAACAAAATCAAGGCATCACTTCTGAACACTGCCGTCACAGCTTTCACAGCCTCACACATCACTACATTGTCCCCGTTACTACACTGTACTGTTACGAGAGTGAGGTCACCCTTCGTTCTCTCCCCTTGGATCCCCTTCCTTCCCGAACCACACCTCTCCCCTCTCCTCCCATCCCGTCCCATCCCATCCCGTCCCATCCCATCCCATCCCATCCCATCCCACACCTCTCCCCTCTCCTCCCATCCCATCCCATCCCATCCCATCCCATCCCACACCTCTCCCCTCTCCTCCCATCCCGTCCCATCCCATCCCATCCCATCCCATCCCAACACCCTCTCCCCTCTCCTCCCGTCCGTCCCATCTCATCCCATCCCACCCATCCCATCCCATCCCATCCATCCCACACCTCTCCCCTCTCCTCCCATCCCATCCCATCCCATCCCATCCACACACTCTCCCCTCCCTCATCCCATCCCATCCCATCCCATCCCATCCCACACCCTCTCCCCTCTCCTCCCATCCCATCCCATCCCATCCCACACCTCTCCCCTCTCCTCCCATCCCATCCCATCCCATCCCACACCTCTATCCTCTCCTCCCATCCCATCCCATCCCATCCCATCCCATCCCACATCTTTCCCCTCTCCTCTCATCCCATCCCATCCCATCCCATCCCACACCTTTCCCCTCTCCTCCCATCCCATCCCCTGCCTCTTTCCTTTCTCTCCTGCTGCGACATATAACCTCTTTCACTTAGCTCCCTCCACCTTCTAGCCACCCACTTTTCAGGTCCTTTCCCCGGTTCCTCCCCTCACCTTGTTTTACCCCTCATTTCCCTCTCCATTTTTCTTCTCTTTCTCTACCTCTTCCGGCTGCCCTATTCTGACCTTAGACTTTCCCCTTTTCCTTTCCTGTCTTGCCCTTCCGTTCCTCATCCTTTCCTATATAGTAACCTTACACTTTTCCACTACTATGCATCACATTCTTATTTCCTTTCCCTCTTCCATTTTCCTATCTATATTTTACATT
>JACEEZ010002988.1:409530-427030 GCA_016584305.1 Chionoecetes opilio
TGTGTGAGAGCACAAGGAATGCAATGAGTTTAGCCATAAGTGACGCTGATCTGTTTCACGTTTAATAAGTCTTGGGATGGCAGGATGATCAGAGTACCACACGTCACAATTAATCTAAAAAAAGTCACAGAGTGCACATGACGGCACATTGGAAGCCTAATGAGAGACCCAGTGAAGACCAAGAAAAGTCACAGACAACAGCGTACCGGCAGCCACGGAAGAGAGATAATATGATAAAAGAGCTCAACATTCGGCAGTGGCACCACAATCAGCAAAACCAGCAAATTGATTACTTATTACACCAACAGCACAACATAAATAATAATCAACATCAACTAAGATAGGAAGTAACAACAAAAATAACATCAAGCAAAAGAAGCCGCAGCAAACCTACGTATGGGTGCCGTTGATAAGGCATTATTATACCCTAAACACCATCAGATTGGATCGGACATATCCTAACGCATCCTACATTGATGTTACAATGCGTGCAGCCGTGGATCCAAGAGCGACAAGGATACCAACACAGCCTCTGCCACCCACAGGCTTCAAGTATCCTCTTCTATCACAGGCCACAACTTAGACGACGCAGAGTAATCATTGATCACCTGGCTGCACACCATCACCCATGAACACACACTGCATGGGAGACACATACATACGTAAATAGGGGTGAAATGTTTCATGTAAATAAATTGTAATTGCGTTCCTGAAATTACCGGATAATATGCATTGAATATTGTTTCCCCTTAGGTGGTATTACTTGTAATTAAGTAAATTATACAGTTCGGTTTGAAATAGTTTAGTTTTAATAGAATATTAGTATTGGCCTCGAGAGTACACAGTGCTGGGTCCACAAATTAGCCGGATGAGGTTTGGCATATTGTGCATATATTAAATTGAAAAAATATATAATACATACGTTTGTGTGTGTGTGTGTGTGTGTGTGTGTGTGTGTGTGTGTGTGTGTGTGTGGTGTGTGTGTGGTGTGTTGTGGGGTTGTGTGTGTGTGTATGTGTGTTTGTGTGTGTGTGTGTGTGTGTGTGTGTGTGGGTGTGTGTGTGTGTGTGTGTGTGTGTGTGTGTGTGTGTGTGGTGTGTGTGTGTGTGTGTGTGTGTGTGTGTGTGTGTGTGTGTGTGGTGTGTGTGTGTGTGTGTGTGTTGTATGTATGTGTGTGTGTGTGTGTATGTATATTTAGAAAGAGAAGAAAGAGAGAAAGAGATAGAGGGAATGAGACAGAATTAGAAATACAGAGAATCAAAGAGAGACAGATAGTAGAACTAAAGAGAAATAATTAGAGAAGGAGTTACAAATGTAGAGAGAGAGAGAGAGAGAGAGAGAGAGAGAGAGAGAGAGAGAGAGAGAGAGAGAGAGAGAGAGAGAGAGAGAGAGAGAGAGAGAGAGAGAGAGAAAAGAGAAAGAGAAAGAGAGAGAGAGAGAGAGAGAGAGAGAGAGAGGAGAGAGAGAAGAGAGAGAGAGAGAGAGAGAGAGATAGGCCTTCTTATGTGATCCCCTCATGCCATATCGCTCCCCAGCAGTGATCGCCGCGCCACACTCCCCGGGGCTCCATCGCTCACACTCACACCCCGCTGCTCACTCCCATACCCGAGGTTCATTTGTTTCCATACTGCAGCTTCCCGGCATACACATCCACTCTACGAGCTCAATCATTCATCTTCACTTACTACCGAACTACTTTTTTTCTTGTTTTGTGTTCCATTTTCCCGAAAAAGTGGCATACTTAGTATATATAATGCACGCACGCACGCACGCACGCACGCACGCACGCACGCACGCACGCACGCACGCACGCACGCACGCACGCACGCACGCACGCACGCACGCACGCACGCACGCACCACACACACACACACACACACACACACACACACACACACACACACACACACACACACACACACACACACACACACACACACACACACACACACACACACACACACACACACACACCATGCCATCCCTTACACTGCCAGTATTTGTCACATTGGCAAGATCAGCAACATTTCTATATTCCTCAACGTCCAATTATTTCGCGCCATCCACCCGTCGATTCCTCTCATCCATAACCTTCATTTTATGTTCCATATCATCCACGTTCTCTTCCATATTCATCCCCATCTGTCTTTGCACTCCATCATCCCCATTGTTTTGCCTTATAACACTCTCTCTCTCTCTCTCCTATCTCTCTCTCTCTCTCTTCTCTCTCTCTCTCTTCTCTCTTCTCTCTCTCTCTCTCTCTCTCTCTCTCTTTCTCCTCTCTCTCTCTCTCTCTCTCTCTCCTCTCTCTCCTCTCTCTCTCTCTCTCTCCTCTCTCTCTCTCTCTTTTTTTTTTCTTCCAGCCATCACGTCCTATCCTATCTCTCAGGCATCATTCACGTATTCTTACCACACCATCTTCACCTCATCATTTCCAAGGCATCCCCATTATCCTCATCCTCATCCTATCAACCTAACCTATAACTCATCACATCAACCTTCACCATCACCATCACATTTTCTTTTTGTCTTCATTGTATCAGATCCCACCTTCATCTCATCACCACTTGCCCTCATCACCTCATCACCATCCCTTGTCATCACACAGTTACCATTCCTAGTAGCATCACCACTACCATCATCATCACCACCACCACTACCATCACAACAGACC
The DNA here is from genome assembly GCA_016584305.1 of Chionoecetes opilio. Lineage (NCBI taxonomy): Eukaryota > Metazoa > Arthropoda > Malacostraca > Decapoda > Majidae > Chionoecetes > Chionoecetes opilio. Next base: position 412,205 of record JACEEZ010002988.1, read on the forward strand.
GTCCATCTCTCTTCATTCCCAATAGCGGCCGAAGGTAGAGGGGGGAGGCAAGCGGTCGAGCTTACAATAGTGTGACAAATTCAATATCAGTTGAATTTACATAAATATTGTCCACTTTACGAGATGCATAAATTTTCACGTCCATATCCGGTTTGTCGAGGGTGGCGATGGAATGTTTGATGTTTCTGTTTCTGTCTACCTTTTTTGTGTTTGTTTGTATGTATGATGGTCTGTTTGCCACTTAGCTTTGTGTGTGTGTGTGTGTATATTATGGGTTTTTTTCTTTGTTTTGTTATGTTAAGTCATCTTGATTTGCAAATGTTGTTTTTTATGGTATATATGGACCATGGACCAAGGACTATAACAAAAATTGCTGCATCGTGTATTTGTATTTTTGTGGTCAATATCTATCTATCTATCTCTGTGTGTGTGTGTGTGTGTGTGTGTGTGTGTGTGTGTGTGTGTGTGTGTGTGTGTGTGTGTGTGTGTGTGTGTGTGTGTGTGTGTGTGTGTGTGTGTGTGTGTGTGTGTGTGTGTGTGTGTGTGTGTGTGTATGTGTGTGTGTGTTTTGTGTGTGTGTGTGTGTGTGTGTGTGTGTGTGTGTGTGTGTGTGTGTGTGTGTGTGTGTGTGTGTGTGTGTGTGTGTGTGTGTGTGTGTGTGTGTGTGTGTGTGTGTGTGTGTGTGTGTGTGTGTGTGTGTGTGTGTGTGTGTGTGTGTGTGTGTGTGTGTGTGTGTGTGTGTGTGTGTGTGTGTGTGTGTGTGTGTGTGTGTGTGTGTGTGTGTGTGTGTGTGGTGTGTGTGTGTGTGTGTGTGTGTGTGTGTCTATGCGTGTGTGTGTTTGTGGCTGGGTGTGTTCTGTGCTCTATCTTTAGCTTCAATTGCCTCTATTCTATCTTTTTTTCTGGATATCCCTTTATGTTCTCTTATGTGTTAATCTTCAGCATGTTCGTTAGCAGGAATCTCTCGTCCTCTCATCCTTGCAGGCTTGTTATTTGGCCTTCTCTGATAAGCTTTCACGCGTCCCTCTTAGCGTTCGTCTCCCTCGTGTGTGAAGGACGGAATTGAAATGTTGTTCTCTTCAAATAATGACATTGTGGAGACAGCTTTGACCATGAGAGAGAGAGAGAGAGAGAGAGAGAGAGAGAGAGAGAGAGAGAGAGAGAGAGAGAGAGAGAGAGAGAGAGAGAGAGAGAGAGAGAGAGAGAGAGAGAGAGAGAGAGAGAGAGAGAGAGAGAGAGAGAAAAGAGAGAGAGAGAGAGAGAGAGAGAGAGAGAGAGAGAGAGAGAGAGAGAGAGAGAGAGAGAGAGAGAGAGAGAGAGAGAGAGATGGGGGTGGGGGTTGTGACATGACTCAAAGAAAACATATATACGCATATAGATAGTCATATATACATACTACACGATACATACACACATACATGCATACATCCATATATAAAGGGGGTAAAATGCCACGAATTCATTGCAAAGTCATCATTGCAGAGGCAAGGCGAGTTAGGTCACCAGCATTCCGTCTCCCTCCCTCCTGATAAACACACGACTGATGATGCTGATGATGCTCAATACAACACGTACAGTAAATACATATGTGTAATTACGTATTCATTCTCTCCCTTCCTTCCTGCTACATAGATTCTTGTCACGCAGAAAATATTATAGATTCGAAATTATCTACGTGAATGAATACATAGACTCTACTGGCCGATTTCTTAGTCCTTTGGTAAGCTCCCTAACCAAAAGCCTTACCAACCTGGTAACAGTCCTTACTAACAAAGAGATCCGATTTCTTAGTCACTGTTTTCGTGAACCAGGAGCTCCCCAACATGGTAAGGATACTAACGAATCAAAGACGGCAGATTTGGTACTGTTGGCATGCCTGAGTGGCGGAAAATGTACATATTCCATCCAAATTCCGTAAATAATTACTATTTACACACATATAAATAATAACAACGAATATTTATAATATTCTACTCTAATATATATATTATATTTTGTTGTATTTGATTATATATAAATTATATTATATTAAATTATATATAATTTAAAATTTTATTTATGATTATTACTTTTATTTATAATAACAAGTTCACATATAACCACTTTTGTATATCTTACGCATATATACCTACAATATTACTGAAGTATAGAAGCATATAGGGTGACAGATCAAATAATTAATTAAGGCAGATGGCCGTGAAAAATATGTTGTCTGCTTGACAGGTGGTGACGTGCATTCACCGCGGCCATCCAAGTTCTTTTAAAACTTTTCTTTTTCTTTCATTATAACCCTCTAACGTGTTGATGCGTTGTCTGATAATTGTTTACATCTTTTTTAGAAGAAAATATAACCCTATGGAAGTAGGAATTAGTGGTATTTGATAAATAATTGTATTAGTAAGCATCGTTGGGGAGGCAGTAGGCTCCCCAACCCGGCGTCCCCAAAGGTTCCAATCTATGGTATCGATACAAACCAACAGCGGCCCAAAAGACGACTAAGAAATCGGATTTTGTTGTTGGGGGATGGAAATGGCCGCTCGTTGGTAAGGACCCCAACGAAAGGGGACGACTGAGAAATCGGCCCTACATAATGACGAGAATAAACCTTATGGGATTCTATATCTTTAAAATAAAAAGGAAAGAATTATTATACATAAATGCAGACTATCTCTCTTAAGAATCAGCTATCATTTCATCTTTCTTTTTTCCATCCCTCATACTCCAGGCTTCTTTACACCCCTTCCTTCACCCCTTCTTTCACCCCTTCTTTCACCCCTACCCTCACCCCTGCCGTACACACCCTTTCCTTACACCCTTTCACCCCTTCTATCACCCCTTCTTTCACCCCTACCTTCACCCCTTCCTTACACATCCTTCACCCCTCCTTACATCCCTTCCTATCATCACTTCCTTATCTCTTTATACTCTCTTATTTTCTCTTAGCTTTACCCTGTTGTTCAGTTGCAGTGTCGCCTCTTAGTTAACCACGAACACCCATCGGGCAATGCGATGAGTTCCGCCACGCACTCTCAGTACACAGGACACACTCATGCCTAAGAGAACTCTAAGTCCTCTTGGCGGCCTCGATCAGAAGCTCATTAAACTGTCGAGATAACGTCAGTTGCTTTAAACACGGCGAGGGTAGATGGCAGGACATTCTCTCTCTCTCTCTCTCTCTCTCTCTCTCTCTCTCTCTCTCTCTCTCTCTCTCTCTCTCTCTCTCTCTCTCTCTCTCTCTCTCTCTCTCTCTCTCTCTCTCTCTCTCTCTCACACACACACACACACTCGCACACACACATGCTTGGCTTCGCACATCCCACACCACGCATCCATAAGATAAGTCTCATCACCCCCCCCCCCATCCTCTTCCCTCTCTGTCTGACACTCTATCCCGATGTAAAACAAAAATATGTCAATGGAATTCAAGCAGGAAACTGGCTAATAGTCATAATCTATTGACTACGTGAACTATAGACTAATTACAGTTATTCCATTATTTTAGGGTTTCGAAAAAAATACAAAACATTAGTGGTGGTTGGCATCACAATGATATTTAGTGGAGGAAGGGATGAAATAACACTATGCGACACTTCTACTCCCTGATACTCCGACTGCCCTACTCCATTAACCCTTCACGCCCAGATCTTTCAATTAATATATAAAAGTGTCTGTTGTTAGCCATAAAATTACGAAAAGTAGCTGAATATACCAAATTAGTTAGTCGACAAGGATACTAAACAGGTCAAATCTATAAAATATTGCTTATATTCACTAAAAATCGTCTAATGGTAGTCAAATTACAATGGAAATGACGTTCTGGGCGTGAAGGGGTTAAGGCGCAACGATTCCTAGGTATAAGGGCGCCAACACTCGCCTCCCCCCTTCTCTCTCTCTCTCTCTCTCTTTTTCCCTCCTTTCCACTTGCGCATCTGGAAACTTGAGCTGCATTAATAAGCGGTTCGACAAACGCATCCCAGAGCCTGAAACAGGAATCCAAGGCTGTCGGGCTTCCCAGGCGCCGTAATTAGAGTCCCGTAAATATCCAGGACTTGACTTTTGCTGCGGAATCGATTTTCAGTTAAGTTCCAAAGCAGAGTTTATCTTTTTTCCCCCTCTTAGCGATAATCACCCCGGGCATTCTTTCCTCCCGTGCAGCAAGACGTGAGCAGACATAATTTGCGATCAAGTAAAAAAAATTGATAACCAGATTAGCTTGCTTTACATAATAGGAATGAGCTTTATGCCTCACTCTATACGTCGTGTGGTGGAGTGATTTGCCAGTGTGCGAGAAGGCGAGCGTGGGTGGCAGAGGAGGAGAGAGGCACCGATCGATCCAGGAGTTTCTCGTTACATAAACAAGAGGAGCAATATTGGATGACATTAAGCTGGGTAATTACCAAACTACAAGAGTGTCGATATAATGGACCTGCTCTACCCATTGGCTGCTTTTAGACTCGTTAACTGTGTGTGTGTGTGTGTGTGTGTGTGTGTGTGTGTGTGTGTGTGTGTGTGTGTGTGTTGTGTGTGTGTGTGTGTGTGTGCGGTGTGTGTGTGTGTGTGTGTGGTATGTGTGTGTGTGTATGTTGTGTGTGTGTGTGTGTGTGTGTGTGTGTGGTGTTGTGTGTGTGTGTGTGCGTGTGTGCGTGTGTGTGTGTGTGTGTGTGTGTGTGTGTGTGTGTGTGTGTGTGTGTGTGTGTGTGTGTGTGTGTGTGTGTGTGTGCACATTTAGAGGACTTGAACAAGATCCGAGTATCCCGTCTCCTGTTTTCTTCCTAATCTCACTTTCTTTAATTAACCCTCAGCAAGAGGCCGATTGGGTTACTGTAATAATGCCCGTGTGTTTGTGTCCGTTTTAATCTCGGAAACCGTGTCATTACTCGTGCTAAAGCCTAAAACTGAAGTCACTTACTCAGCGTCGAATGAAAAAAAAACATGTAAGATTGTCTCTGCAAATGCCTCGTTGCAGAACTCGATAAAATAGATGATCAAAATAATGACTCAAATAACACTTCACCACTCGAGTTCAAGGTCAAATATGACAGAAGACTGAAGAGGTTGCCAGATGTATCACACAGAAAGGAAACAAAGTATTGTAAACTTCACAAAAGTGTTCCTAACGTAGTGCTGGGAGATAAGAACACAAAGGAGACAATGAATTAGGATGTTAGTATAAGTTATTATAAGTATAATGACTAATGAAAATTTTTTAGCATCCCAGGTGAAATAGCCAAGGGAAGAGTTGACAAGTTTGTTAACGAAGAAGACGAAGTTGAAGAGGACCTATGAAGCGATACTAAGCGACAAAGGTCACAAGAAAATCATACACACGATACTTTTCGTGTACTCTTATTTTCCTTATCCTTAGGTTGTAGTTTCACTAGTATTATATTGGTAGTAGTAGTAGTATATAGCAGTATATAGTAGTAGTAGTAGTAGTAGTAGTAGTAGTAGTAGTAGTAGTAGTATATAGTAGTATATAGTAGTAGTAGTAGTAGTAGTAGTATATAGTAGTATATAGTAGTAGTAGTAGTAGTAGTAGTAGTAGTAGTAGTAGTAGTAGTAGTAGTAGTAGTAGTAGTAGTAGTAGTAGTAGTAGTAGTAGTAGTAGTAGTAGCAGTAGTAGAAGTAAACACACTTTGCCAAGGGTTTAGCAGGTCAGTGCTTTTCATTTGTTTATATTTCTTGTACACATAGTACATTTCATTTTTGGATGTTTCTCTTTCCACTCTACATGGAAAGCTGTATATTCATGATCTATTTTCCTTGTATCTTCATCTTTTCCTCTCTCAACGGCCACCACTTTATTTGTTGTGTCTACCCCGCTATCTCTTTCTTGCAATGCTTCTGTCACTCTCAAAGAACCTCACAAATCTAATGTCACTTATTTTTCATTTCTAAATCCAAATTGTCTTTCATCGCTTTAGATTTCTTTAGATTATCTACCTTATTAGTTTTCATACATTTATTTCTAACATTTCACAAACAACACTGGTTATTGACATTGGTCTAAATATGTGTTGAATTTATGTTACCTTTTTTTTGAAGAGTAGAACAGTGTTTGGTTTCTTCCCTATGTCAGATAATTTGTGTGGCTTTATGCTTTCCATGAATATGCAATGCAGTGGTTTATTTTATTGTTCTGTATATTTCCGTAACGCTCATCAAGCAATCTCATCTGGACCACTTGCTTTCCCTTTGTGTGATTTGCTCAGCTCTTTGTAAACTTATTGCTTTGAAAATTTTCTATAATATTTGTTAACCTGCATTGGCATATTTGTCGTCGCTTATATCCCTGAAATATTTATATCATGTGTGTGTGTGTGTGTGTGTGTGTGTGTGTGTGTGTGTGTGTGTGTGTGTGTGTGTGTGTGTGTGTGTGTGTGTGTGTGTGTGTGTGTGTGTGTGTGTGTGTGTGTGTGTGTGTGTGTGTGTGTGTGTGTGTGTGTGTGTGTGTGTGTGTGTATGTGTGTGTGTGTTAAAGCTATATACACACACGAATAAATATACATAAAACTAAATGTAACATATCCTTGTTCCGCATGATATGTCGACTCTCACGTCAGCTTTTCGTGTGTGGGATCCATTTTCTGTGTTGCCTCAAGTCACTTTAACGTCAGCTCACTGTTTTCAAGTCTCCTCTGCGTCTAACTATCCCTCGTAATCCACTACCGCTGCATCCCCCCCACCCACCCCTCACTGTGCTATATCGGAAAAATATCTCAACCACCCACTCGTCTCGTCAATGTCAGTGCAAAGTATCAGTAAACAAACCGATATAGCCATCAGGAAACTATAACCAATTGAGTCTCCTAATGTCCAGGGAACGATTGATCTCGCGTTAATCATAACTACCATGTTTGTGCAATTACAGAAAGTCTTTTTAAGTATCGTAGTGCTCCCCTCACAGCCATTACTCTCTCTCTCTCTCTCTCTCTCTCTCTCTCTCTCTCTCTCTCTCTCTCTCTCTCTCTCTCTCTCTCTCTCTCTCTCTCTCTCTCTCTCTCTCTCTGTTCCGTCTATTATTGAATATCCTAGGAAAAAGAGTCCTATAGTGGGTAATAAAGCCATAAACACTATTTTTTCTTACTGTTTTCTCTTTCTTTCTGAAACAGACTGTCACAAACAGACAGACAAACAAACACAGATACACAAAAAACGAAAGAAAGAGATCCTCCAAGAGACAAGAACCGCCCGATGAAATGCTTCCCAAAAAGCTGCCCGTTCTGTATAGTGCAAACACCGAGCCTGTCATCACCTATAAAGCAGAAACCAGAACTCTATTACAAGTGAACATTTATAAGTATTTTAAGTTTTTAACCTGAGTATTTTAGTATTTGATTTTTAATTTTTAGTATTTCATTTATTCTAAGTATTTAATAAGTCTTTTAAACTATCCTAAGTGGACATCCCTAGCCCCCGCAACCCACGCCTTGCATGCCCTTCGCTAAAGTCACGTTCTCTACCATAACACGCTTCCTAATTGACGGTATAAATAAGTTCGTCACGTGATTATACAGAGCACACTTAATCTTTGTCATCCAATTACGTTTAAAAGGAAGACCCGCGTTCGACTCCCACGAAAGTCTTGTCATGTTTTTTTTCTTTGCATGTAAACCAAATATCACATCCGTGTTATCTATTTGCCATGCTTTGGATTATACGTATTTCGTATGCGTGAGGAACTAGGATAACCCTCTTGGTCTTTGGGCGTTATCGCCATACGACAGTGAAATGGTGCACGCCGTTTGAAGGCTTGAAAAAAATAATATCTGAAGAAGTATCTCTTGGGAAAAATGAAACAAAAAAGTAAAAAAAGAAGTAAGATATCTTGAAAAAAAAGTATCTGAAAAAAAAAAAATCAAGTTATACAATTATGACGATGAATAAATCAAAACATAACTAACGCAGTAAACTAACGGAACGAACAGACACACGAGAGGGCACACAAAATGGCCCAGATCTTGCACGCTTCTTTGACAACCCCGTAACGCGAATAAGAAAATGGTGCTTTTGTTTCTACATAGACATCGCTGCGGGTGCTCCTTCCGCCCCCGCTGAGGAGAATGGGTTGAAATGTGTTCCCTGGGGTGCCCCGCGGGAGGCAGGGGAGATGAGAAACAAGGTGGGAGCGAGGAAAGCCCAAGAGACGACAGCGAAAGGAGGGAAGAGTAAGAAGGGCAAATAATTACATTATCGGTAATTTATCCGTGAGAGCTTTGCCATGCAGCTGCTTCTGTGTGTGTGTGTGTGTGTGTGTGTGTGTGTGTGTGTGTGTGTGTGTGTGTGTGTGTGTGTGTGTGTGTGTGTGTGTGTGTGTGTGTGTGTGTGTGTGTGTGTGTGTGTGTGTGTGTGTGTGTGTGTGTGTGTGTGTGTGTGTGTGTGTGTTTTATGATAATGATGATGTAATATGTTTTTTAGTACAAAACTATTTGTAGAAATACGAATAGACAGGAAAAATAGAAGAATAATAGACGGAAGAGCAGAATAGAAATACACTGAAAAATACGTAGACAGGATATTCGATCAAGCTGTAAGGAAAGGATGTTAGTTAGAATAATGGTTAGAATGGATGATAGTTAGATGATTAGCAGAATGAATGCCGGTCTGATGATATTCCTGTATATTTCATATTAGCCGGTTTGCTTTCTGTACATTCAGTTCATGATAAGATCTCATACCATCTTATATATATAAATCTCAAAATTTGTCTGTGTGTCTGTATGTTCGTTATAGACTCGGCTACAGATGGCCAAAATCCCACATGCCGCACATATTTGGAATCCTCATGACCCAGCGGAGAACATAGGCTATGTTTCGATGGGCGTGGCCGACCCTGGTGGGCGTGGCCAGCAAAAACAACCTAAAAACGGCTGTGGCTGCTAAACCGTGCGAGATACAGACTTGACACTGTAGTCTAAAATTGTTGGCCGTGATCGACTTGGGGGGATGGAAGATGGTTTGAGGGGCGTGTCGGACCCCGGTGGGCGTGGCAAGAAAAAACAACCTAAAAACAGCTGTAGTGGTTAAACCGTGCGAGATAGTCCCTCTGGCTGGGTAATGCTAAGAGGTATCAACATAACACAACATGGCCGCAGGCTCCCCACTGGGCCGCAGGCCCACAGTAGGACACAGGCCCACAGCCCTCCGCAGGAGCTAGGAGAAAGGTGCCCGGAGGGCACCCTTTCTGCTAGTTAGCTATATAGAGAGAGATGATTATAGAGTTTATGAAATATCATGGTTAAGTCATGGATCGTCATTCACTTGTTGTCGACCCGTCAGGGTGGCATGGTTGGTAAGTCGTGAGCTTGCGTGCCGAGTCCCTGCATTCGGTCAGCGGTTTGAGTCCACCAAGTTCGTCCTGGCGTGGTGGCGCTTTGTATAGTCAATAACCTTGTAGTTGGTACTTGCAAAGTGTCTAGATAGGATCAAAGTATCTTATCTTATCCCTTGTTGTCGTTTGATTGGCTCAGGAACACCGTCACGTTGTCCTCTGAACATTACACAACCCACAGGGAGAAGAGTTAAGTCAGTTAAGTTAGTAAGTTAAGTGAAGTCAGTCGGGACAGGAGTGTGACTGAGTGTGTGAACGCAAGTGTACAGACTAGTGTTACGCCGCGAAACTCTTTTTATACATATATCTTTATAAATAGAACTATTTCTACAACAAAATAAGAGAGGGCAATCATTAATGATTTACCCTCAACGGACCGCAGTTATGACGCACACAAGCCTTTCAGTAACGTAACCCCTTCACACCCAGATTTTTCCTTTGCTATACAAATTGTATGTTGTCGAGCCTTAAAATAACGAAAAGTAACTGAATATACCAAATTAGTTAATCGACAAGGATACTAAACAGGTCATATCTATAAAATATTGCATATATTCACTAAAAATCGTCTAATGGTGGCCAAATTATACAATGGAAATCACGTTCTGGGTCTCAAGGGGTTAAAGGCCCGAGGATCACAATGATGTAGATGGTGATGCGGATGACAGCTTAATAAAGGAAAAAATGTATATACGTATAAAGAAGACCTTGAGATACAGTAGAACCCAACAAAAGTATCCCAAGGGCGCCAGTAAGCTATATAAGCGATGAGGAGCTGGTTCTTCTCTATTTTGAATTACGTATATAATGTATATTATGTATGACACGCTCTTGTTAAACACCCATTACGTACGATACTTCCTCGCCCACCTCATATACAGTGTGCAGGATAATGGAGGGGAAAGTGTAATACAATATTGACTATGTCTTTACTAAGGGTCAGAGTAACGCTGGGGACAGGGAAATAAGGAAGATGAGAAGGTAGGTAGTGAGGCGCGAGGAAAGGAGGCACGTAGCCTAGCGAAAGGAAGGGAGACAGGGAGTCAAAAGAGTTAGGGTGAGGACAGGGGTCACCTCTGGGTCTCATCGAGGGAGGGTCATGGTGGGTCATGGTGAATTACTACCTGATATGATGTGTTAATCGTGTCTTCAATGAGTACCTGTTGCTCTTTGATTGCATGTCCTCCTCTCTTTAGTTTACTTTCTTGCTGAAGATAACCCTAAGGACTCATTAACCCCTTCACGCCCAGATATTTCCTTTGCTATAAAAAATCGTATGTTGTTAGCCATAAAATTACGAAAAGTAACCAAATTAGTTAGTCGACAAGGATACTAAACAGGTCATATCTATAAAATATTGCTTATATTCACGTCGTCGTCGTATAAAATCGTCTAATAGTAACCAAATTACAATGGAAATTACGTTCTGGGCCTCAAGGGGTTAAGCATTAATTATACAAGATTCCATTCAATTCCACATTTACCACTACCTCTAAAATGGTCATCACCAGCACCACCACCCATACTTCCTTCATTACCTTCGCCATTACCGCAGTCATTACCTTCACTAACCACCACAACTACCAATACCAACAGGCCATCCACCTCACAACCCGCCCCTTCCAGACCATTGCTCGCCCACATTACCTTCTCCCCGAACGGCCGCCAGAAGCACGAGCTCTAACATCCTCAGTGTCTCCCTAACTTGCGGGGAACATGTATCCTTGACATCTTGGGTGGGAGGCAGGAGGCACCGGAGAGAAGGGGGGAGGGGGGGTAGTGAGGAGGGAAGACGAGGGGGAAGGAGCTCAGAGTGCCTTCTGAGGACCACTAATTGGTCGTGTCGAGGGCCACTCTCTGGGCCCTTGAGGACATGGTGGCTGACGGAAGCTCCCAAGTCGAGCACCTTCATGAGAGACTTGATACTCTGAGGATCCTCGACGTAAACAAGGTAAATTGTCGCCCCAAAAGTTATTAATGGCTTCCCTTGCTCCAGGCGAGTCTTTGTTGCTCGTGCGCCTCGGCCCCGCTTGCTTTATACACGCATTATGAACTTGCCAAGGCGACTGGTACCTTCTGCATTAAACCTGATTATGCTACATTAAAGCGCCTTTATACCTCACATTTTTAGATAATAAAGTGAAGAAATGGTGTTCGAGTATTTACTGTAGTCTAATGGATTATGTGAATATTTTTGTAGAAGAAAACGAATTCATGAACTAAGCAAGTTCACATTAGGCTCCCTCGAGTGCCTTCATTACCAACTTAATCATCTCCGAGTTATTCAAATCGGAAACCTGGAGCCTCGTGAGTCTCCAAGGTGGCGGCAGCAGCAGAGTGCACAGTCTGCCTGCCAGCCATCTTGTCTCCCTGGAGACTCTCGACACATGCAGTGAGGCAAGCCACCGCTCTAGCCTTATACTATTAACCCAGGCATTTTTTTCCCAGATGAATTCTTTGTCTTTGGGTTTTTAAAGTCACCATTTTCTTCACGAGAAGCCAAGGTGAGGAGCTGCTTTCTTGCATAAGCTCTCATGCGTTAAACATTTATTTCTGCTCGCTCAAGTTCAGTTCGAGTAAAAGTGTTCAAACACAAAAGGAAGAACAAAATATAGCAATAACTGAAGAGCCTAGCAGCAGGAGGTCCCCGGCACACACGCGCAGGCCGAGGAGGCAGGTTCTCGTTTTTGTTACATACTGCCCTCGTCATTTCCACTCCGTAGCTCCCATTTTCCCCTTGACTCGGATCACACATTTATCTATTGGGCATCTCACGCTGCATTCACAAGACCAACTGGCCAGCCACCGAACACTTGCCAGGCGGGGGGAGGGGTGAGGGGAAGGCGTGTGAGGGGATGAGGAGATGGCGTGAGGGGTGAGGGGATGGCTGGGGGGGGGGTCGATGAGCGTCTAGCCAGGCGGATTGACGCAACATTACGGCATTGGCCATCGAAGTTCCCGCCTCCCCTGCCCTCGTTTATGCTGCCAGGCGGTGAATGGATGGATAAAAGTTTCCACTGACCCAATGAGGAAAGTAAGGATATGTAGAACACTTTAAAAAATAGCGTTGTTAAGTTTCTTGGAGTGGAAACCTATCCTATATAGCTGCTGCTTCTGTTAACTGAGACTTTACAAAATATGAAGTCTTATAAGTCTTCATGAAGCTGTTGAGGCCGGTAAAGGCAAGTATGCTAGCCATTTCACCCCCCCCCCACCAATACACACACACACACACACACACACACACACACACACACACACACACCGTGTGGCACAGTTGGTTAGGGCGCCCGGCATCATTCTGTGGGCCGGCGTTCGATCCCCAACCCCGCTCATTCCCGGGGATTTTTCAACTGTGAAATTCGGGCGGTACTGTCCCCCTTGAGCAAGGGGATGGGAGTGTATGATGTGCGAGGTCCCAGCATTGCCCAAAGATCGGTAATAATGAGCTCCAAGCTCGCACTGAGAGGGTGAAACGCAATCGCGAGCCAGCTCGCGTGGACAAGACCATGGGTGAATAACACACACACACACTACCGCCTTTGGGGAGGCGGTATCAGAGTGGTTAGCGTCACCAGGTGGCGTTCTCAAAGACCCGAGTTCGATCCCGAGTGAGACCCATAAATCCACTTTAAATATTTCTGCACCGTCGAGTGGCCTAAGAACACCCACATGCTGCCCATTAACTCTACCTTTCGATTGCGAGTGCATCGGAGGACACAAGGGGGCGGCATGAGCCTCCAATTACAGGCGTCACTATAAAAATCCTGCCTGCGCCACCACGGGCAACCATCACAGCCCTCAAGTTAGCCTCCAGGGCCTACCATCCCACCCCTGGAGGTCACTGCCTACAGGCGCTATAGGCCAAGATGTAAAACACACACACACACACACACACATACACACTTCATAAAGGATCCACAACGACGTCCAGCCCTTCACATCCCGCAGCCCACTTCGAGACTATCTTCCTCCTGCTTCCGAGGCCAATAAGTCTGAGATGAGAGTCCGGTCTGCCGCCACCTTGAATTAAGGAAAGGCGCCTCGACAACACATCTTCAACAGGGAAAAATTACCCTATCTAAATTCACGAGGCCATACAGTCCCCTTCCCCGGCCTGTCAGCGCTGCTCCCACGAGGATGTCTGGGCTCCTCAAGCTTCCTCACTTTCTTCATTTCGCATTTTATGACTCTGGAATTCTTCAGTTTTGGGTTGGCCGTGGCTGGTCCTCTTCCATAATGGGATAACCTAGTCGCCTCGGAAAAGTAAGGTTCCTATCATTACAATTCCTTTACATCTATTACAGAATACTTTATAAATCATCGCCTATAAGGTGTATATTTCATGTGCTTTTTCTCTCTCACTAACTGCACTTTTCTAAATTATGAATTTAGGTTTTTGCTGCCTGTTTGTTTTATATTTCTCTTTCTTTTCCTCCACCCCCACCCACCCCCCTACGTTTCCTGTCTGCCCTCTGTATCCCAGCTGCCGCAGTGTCTGGCCGCCAGAGGGAAGGGGGGGGGGGGTTGTGGGCCAGCCAGGAGGAGGAGGAGGGCGTCAGAAGAGGAGGAGAGGGGGGGGGGCAGCATGGAAGGTGGAGCCAGCTGCACCATTAAGTAGGGTCCTCTGCCTGTTTCGCTTTACCCTCCCTTCTGACCCCCCTCCTCCCTACCCCCTGATGCCCTTCCCCCCTCTCTAGACGACGCAGGGCTCCATACATTTTTGTACCTACCACATACGGGTTTTCTATCCCTAGTTGTCACCGTGCTGTTGCTTTTCACCTGACAGCACATGAGATTGTGTACTAAGTCTTGTTCTACAGCAAAGCAAACGTGAGGTTTACCAGCGACTGCCTGCTTCCCGTCCTCATCAATACGGGTTTTTTGTTCATAAAATTTGCGCAAGAAATTACCCAGGTCTGACTCTCCATACCAAGCAGAAGCAATCACTGTTTTATATGTGGGTGTACTCCGGCTCCTACACTTTTATCTCTTCTTTCATTAAAGCAAGTTAAAGACGGTGTGTTCGGCGGCCTTCCACGGAACAAGATTTTTGTGTTGCCGTGGAAGAAAGACTCTACGGCAGCACATCGTAAGGAAGCAGAACGCCGCAATCACAACTAAAAGTGAAATGCCTTACATTCAGTCCACTTCCTCGAGTCTGTAGAAAAGTTTTAGTGTACTACCATGGCCTAGACCGCGGCACAGACCGGGTCACAGGTCGGGGTGGCCGCAGAGACCGCCGGCCGTGAGGTCCAAAATGGCGCGATGGACCGTCATATATCCCCGCGCACACTTTACTACCCTCGTACATTGCCTTTATTGCTGTACACGCTTACTGATGGTGTCCGCTGTCCCCTTTCTCCCCCTATACTACCTCCACGGTCTTATCTACTTCCTCCTCTCCCCTGTATACTCCCCCTCGCTCCTCTCCACCACCACCACCACCACCACAGACACCACCTCCTCCACCTCTTCCACCTCCACCTTCCACA
>JACEEZ010002988.1:437030-444530 GCA_016584305.1 Chionoecetes opilio
GTATATGTATTGTATTCGCTCGTATGTGTATGGTGTGTGTATTTGCTCATAGTGTATGTGGTGTGGTGTTTTGCTCGTATATGTATGTGTGTGTTTGCTCATATGTGTATGGTGTGTGGTTGTTTCTCGTATGTGTGTGGGGTGTATTTTGCCATATGTGTATGTGGGGTGGGGTGTATTCGCTCGTATGTGTATGTGTGTGTATTTGCTCATATGTGTATGTGGGGTGTGTTTTTCGCTCGTATGTGTATGTGTTGTATTTGCTCATATGTGTATGTGTGTGTGTGTATTTGCTCGTATGTGTATGTGTGTGTATTTGCTCGATGTGTATGTGGGTGTGGGTGTTTGTATTTGCTCGTATGTGTATTGTGTGGGATTTGTTCATATGTGTATGTGGGTGTGTGTGTGTTGGGGTATTACTCATATGTGTATGGTGTGTATTTGATCGTATTGTGTTTGTGTATGATACGATTAGTCGTATGTGTATTTGTATGTGTTTTAATTTATTAGATATCTTCAAGTGTTGTATATATAGGAGCCTTTTGAGATTTTTACCTTCAACGGCTCAGCCAATTTTTTAAAATTATTATTATGTTTTTATACATGATAACGTTTGGCTAAAAAAAATGTAAAAATCTAAATCTAAATATCTCTCTCCCCTCTCCCCTCTCTCTCTCTCTCTTCTCTCTCTCTTCCCCTTTTCCCCTTCCTCTCCCTCTCTCTCTCTCTCTCTCTCTCTTTTCCCCTCTCTCCCTCTCTTCTCCCCTCTTTCTCTCTCTCTCTCTCTCTCGTCGATATTGCGTAAGGGTTAATGAACTTGAAAAACTAAAATAAAAAAATAATGAATATTCGTCCCAATCAAATATAGTCAAAAAATAAAAAAAAATTTTCCATAATAAAATAAAATCAGGTAGATAAAAATTTTAAAAAAGACAATAAATAAAAAAAAAAAAATTTGAAATAAAAAAATAAAATAAAAAATTTTTAATATAAAAAAACAAGAAAATTAGAAAAAAAAAAAATAAAATAAAAAAAAAATAAAATAAAAATTAATTTTTAAAAATTAAAATAATAAAATTATAATAAAAAAAATCAAATAATAATAAATTTATAATTTATAATAAAAAAAAAAAAAGAAAAAAAAATTATTTAATTTATTTTATTATTTAAAAATAATAAATAAAAAAAACAAATAAATAAAAAGAAATAATAAAATTTTAAAAAATAAAATAAAAAAAAAAAATTATAAAAATTAATAAAAATTTAAAAAAAAATTATATTTATAAAAAACAAAAAAAAAAATTAAATATAAAATTTTTGAGACTGAAATTAATTTATAAAATTTTAAAATAGTTTTTAAAAAAGAAAAAAAATTATAATATATATATATTATATATATATTTTATAAAATATATATATATAATATAAAAATTATTTATTATATATATATATATATCTATATAAAATATATATTATATTTACACCTTTATGAAGGGCCGGAGAGAAAACCACACACTGCGAAGTCTTTTTGGCCATGGCAAAAGTGAAGTGCATTACAGTGAAAACAGAGCAATAAAGAAATGTAGAAACAAAATTCAGCAGTTAAATATACTACAAATGAAAAAAATATGTGGATCAAATTGAAGGCCACCAAATACAGATATAGAATGACAGGTCAAAGAAATCAAACATGTAGGCAGATAACACAAACATGTAGGCAGAGAACACAAACATGTAGGCAGAGAACACAAACATGTAGGCAGATAACACAAACATGTAGGCAGAGAACACAAACATGTAGGCAGATAACACAAACATGTAGGCAGAGAACACAAACATGTAGGCAGATAACACAAACATGTAGGCAGATAACACAAACATGTAGGCAGGAGAAACACAAACATGTAGGCAGATAACACAAACAGGGTAGGCAGATAAACACAAACATGTAGGCAGATACACAAACATGTAGGCAGAGAACACAAACATGTAGGCGATAAACACAAACATGTAGGCAGATAACACAAACATGTAGGCAATAACACAAACATGTAGGCAGATAACACAAACATGTAGGCAGATAACACAAACATGTAGGCAGATAACACAAACATGTAGGCAGATAACACAAACATGTAGGCAGATAACACAAACATGTAGGCAGATAACACAAACATGTAGGCAGATAACACAAACATGTAGGCAGATAACACAAACATGTAGGCAGATAACACAAACATGTAGGCAGATAACACAAACATGTAGGCAGATAACACAAACATGTAGGCAGATAACACAAACATGTAGGCAGAGAACACAAACATGTAGGCAGAGAACACAAACATGTAGGCAGAGATCACAAACATGTAGGCAGATAACACAAACATGTAGGCAGATAACACAAACATGTAGGCAGATAACACAAACAAAGAGAAAAAAAAGACGGTAGGAAGGCAACTGGAAGGCAAACACAGACATATTGGCTCAGACATAAAGACATCATGATTGACACAAACAGAAAGGCAGATATGGATACACCAGTAAACAAAGCTACATGTACACTGAGAGGGATAGAGTCAGTGAAACAGACAGACATAGAATTGGGTCGGCCACTAGTTAGTCTTAACACTGCGGGGAGAGGTTCGGGTCACCTCCCCACTTCTACATCCTCCCCATCTCTACAGTCGCCTCCCCCGACCCTCTACAGCCCCCCGCCTCTACAGCCCCCCCCCTCTACAGCCCCTCCTCTCTACAACCCCCATCTCTACAGACCCCACCCCTCTATAGGCCCCTCCCCACCCTCTACAGCCCCCCTCACCCTGTACAGCTCCCCCTCACCTTCAACAGCCCCCCCTTCTTCACCCTCACAGGTCCAGCAGTACTCGATATGTAAACTCGATATCGTGAAGCGACACTCACGCGGCGCCCTGACGCTGCCGGACCCGGTGATGCCCTCCAAGTGACGCCCCACCGACCGACGCATCAAAATAACAGTAACACCCCAACAATATAGAATACGGAATCGATGCAGATCAAAATTGTACGGCAAATGAAAACAACTGACCGTACGTCGTCCTCTATATTTTTCGATTTCACTTTATTCATTGTTTATGCATATTTTTTTTTTCATGTTGCTTTTAGTGGTACGATTTATTGTTTTTTTGTGTAGTGTGCATGTGTGGGTGTGTGTGGTGTGTGTGTGTTGTGTGTGTGTGTGGTTGTTGTGTGTGTGTGTTGTGTGGGTGGGGTGTGTGGTGTGTGTGTGTGTGTGTGGTGTGTGTGAAAGAGAGAGAGGGAGAGAAGAGAGAGAGAGAGAGTGGGTTGTGTGTTGTGTGTGTGTGTGTTTTGTGTGTGTTTTGTGGTGTGTGTTGTGTGTGTGGTGTGTGTGTGTGTGTGTGTGTGTGTGTGTGTGTGTGTGGGGTGTTGGTGTGTGTGTGTGTGGGGTGTGTGTGTGTGTGTGTGTGTTTTGGGGAAAGAGAGAGAGGGAGAGAGAGAGAGAGAGAGAGAGTGGTGTGTGTTGGGGTGGTGTGTGTGTGTGTGTGTGTGTTTGTGTGTGTGTGTGTGTTTTTGTGTGTGTGTGTTTTGTGTGAAAGAAGAGGGGAGGGAGAGAGAGAGAAAGAGAGTGGTGTGTGTGTGTGTGTGTGTGTGTGTGTTGTGTGTGTGTGGTGTGTGTGTGTGTGTTTTGTGTGTTGTGTGTGGTGAAAGAGAGAGAGGGAGGAGAGAGAGAAGATTGGTTGTGTGTGTGTGTGTGTGTGTGTGTGTGTGTGTGGTGTGTGTGTGTGTGTGTGTGTGTGGTGAAAGAGAGAGAGGGAGAGAGAGAGAGAGAGAGTGGTGTGTGGTGTGTGGTGTGTGTGTGTGTGTGTGTGTGTGTTGTGTGTGTGTGGGGTTTGTGTGTGTGTGTGTGTGGGGTGTGTGTGTGTGTGTTTGTGGGGTGGTGTGTGGTGGTGAAAGAGAGAGAGGGAGAAGGAGAGAGAGTGGTGGGGTGTGTTGTGTGTGTGTGTGTGTGTGTGTTTTGTGTGTTGTGTTGTGTGTGTGTGTGTTTTGTGTGTGTGTGTGTGTGTGTGTGTGTGTGGTGTGTGTGTGTGTGTGTGTGTGTGTGTTGTGTGTGTGTGTGTGTGTGTGTGTGTGTGTGTGTGTGTGTGTGTGTGCGGGTGTGTTGTCATCCCAATATACATTTACATAACACTAAAAAGTATCATTCATTGAAGTAATTTGTGGCAGAATTCAGACCAAAGAACGTAAATCCCTCGTGTTCTTGCATTTGTTTTGCCTCGCCACGGCAAAAGCGACGCGGCTGAAGCACACACGTCTGGTCGTCGCTATGATCGCCTCAATGACAGACAATCAAAAAGAAAAATTAAGTTGCAACATTAAAACCAATAAACGACTGTCATTTCAAGGCTAAACTTTCAGGAAACCTCCAATATTCTCTGTGAGTCTGTTTGATTATCTATTTCTGTATGCCTGTCTCTCTCTCTCTCTCTCTCTCTCTCTCTCTCTCTCTCTCTCTCTCTCTCTCTCTCTCTCTCTCTCTCTCCTATGGCTCAGCAAACAGACACCAACACAGCCCGCGACATAATTGCTCGGCCACAGAGCGTATCACAAAACGACAAGAAGTCATTTTTCACCTCTGAGCTTCACTGTCTGTCCTTCGCAGCAGCATTAAGAGGAACATGCACTGGACACAAATGAAACTGTTGGAAATGAGTTGGAGGCTCTCAGCTATTACCAAGTTATCCTCAATTATATTTTTGCCAAGTAGTATGGTTTTACTTCTTCAATTCACTAAGAGTATCATACAACAGCCTCCTGCTACTCACCCTAAGCAACATTTTGTTCTTTACCTTATATATAGTTATCGATTATTATGTACTAAAGATGCTACATACTTCTAAGTGTATTATAGAAGATTACACAATATGAATTCAAGAACATGGATCAGACAGATAGTAAGACAGATAGATAAGTAAAACAAAAAGTTCATGCCTTAATAAAACTACTGTTTCTATATAATTAATGCGTTGCCATTAATATAATTTCATCCTAAACGGAAATTCATCCAGTTGAGTGTTGCACGGGCATTCTTTTAACTACTTGCTATGTAAACGTCGAAAAAATGAAGCGCAAAAAAACATGTACAAAGCTATGATGTATTCTGCAAGTACTGAGCCAAAGTCCCGCTGAGTGTTCGTGGTGCACAATTATTTCGCATGAAACTAATATCATGGAAATAATTTCATGGTATCCAGTGCGAAATTTCATCCTGATGGCGATACTCTAAATATATTCTCTCTCTCTCTCTCTCTCTCTCTCTCTCTCTCTCTCTCTCTCTCTCTCTCTCTCTCTCCTCTCTCTTCTCTTTACTCTCTCTCTCTCTTTCTCTCCTTCTCTCTCTCTCTTCTCTCTCTCTCTCTTATCTCTCCTCTCTTTCTCTCTTCTCTCTCTCTCTCTCCTCTCTCTCTCTCTCTCTCTCTCTCTCTCTCTCTCTCTCTCCTCTCTCTCCCTCTTATATATATATATATATAATATATATATATATATTTATCTTTCACTTCATCTTTTTATCTCTCCTCTCTTTTTATCTCTCATTCTCTCTATATATCTCTCATCTCTTTTTATCTCTCATTCTCTCTATATATCTCTCATTCTCCCTCTCATTTTTTATCATTCTTCATCTCTCTCTTCTTCTCTCTTCTCTCTCTCTCTCTTTTCTCTCTCTCTCTCTCTCCCCTCCTCTCCTCTCTTCTCTCCCTCTCCTCTCTCTCTCTTTTCTCTCTCTCTCTCTCCCCCTCTCTCTCTCTCTCTCTCTCTCTCTCTCCTCCTCTCTTTATATATACAATGCACTTTAAAAACGCACTTTCATACTACATATCATATCATTATCACAAGACTACATATCATTACAACCATGCCTTTTGAGTACACTTAAATAGAAGACACACAGTATGGAGTTATCTGACACATTCATAAGGTCAACAGTATGTCAGTCTTTATTTCCTACACTGATAAACCAACACTGTTCATCCCTAATCATTAACACCAATTTTTTCCAATTTCCTTCAATACCCTGACTCACTATATTTTTTGTTCACCAAAAACACACACACACACACACCACACACCACACACACACACACAACACACACACACACACACAACACACACCACACACACACACACACACACACACACACACAAACACACAACACACACACACACACACACACATACACACACACACACACACACACACACACACACACACACACACACACAGAGGGGAGGCGGTAGCAGAGTAGTTAGCGTCACCGGGTGGCGTTCTCGAAGACCTGAGTTCGATCCCGAGTGAGACCCATAAATCCACTTAAAATATTTCTGCACCGTCGAGTGGTCTAAGAACACCCACATGCCCTGCCCATCAACTCTACCTTCGATTGCGAGTGCATCGGAGGACACAGGGGGGCGGCATGAGCCTCTAATCACAGGCTTCACTATAAAAATCCTGCCTGCGCCACCACTGGGAGGGTCAACCATCAAAGCCCTCATGTGAGACTCCAGGGCCTGCCATCCCGTCCCTAGAGGTCACTGCCTACAGGCACTATAGGCCAAAATGTTAAAAAATAAATAAAAAATAAAAAATTCCACCACCATCACCATCAACACCTCTCTCCTCACGCCCCCCCCTATCACCACGTCCCCTTATCACCTCCCCCTACCCCCCTAATATACCCCCCCGTCCTCCAGTCTTATCCTGCCGCTCTGGCCACCATGCAATATCAAAATGATCGAGGAAGCCGCCGAAACTTTTGATTAAAGAAAATTCCTCCATATTGGGCCAAAAATGCGAGCGGACGGCCAGTAAACCCAGTTTGTGTTGTGGGATCAATACGGAAGGCCCGCGGGGACACCACTTGCCCCCCCCCCCTCTCCCCCCTCCCCCGACCCTCTGGACCTGACAGAATAAAGACTTTTCTGCTTTTTACTTATTTATTCCTGGTC
Organism: Chionoecetes opilio; assembly: GCA_016584305.1. Classification (NCBI taxonomy): domain Eukaryota; kingdom Metazoa; phylum Arthropoda; class Malacostraca; order Decapoda; family Majidae; genus Chionoecetes; species Chionoecetes opilio. Next base: position 444,030 of record JACEEZ010002988.1, read on the forward strand.
CCCCTTTACCTCCTTCCCTCACTCCTTTCCGTTGTCTTCGGCCACTCATTACACACGCCGGATAAGGAGAACAACGAAGCTTTGCAACTTCTTTTTTTTTTTTGTTGTTCTTTACTCGAAGTATAAAAAATCATTCTCTCTCTCTCTCTCTCTCTCTCCTCTCTCTCTCTCTCTCTCTCTCTCTCTCTCCTCTCTCTCTCTCTCTCTCTCTCTCTCTCTCTCTCTCTCTCTCTCTCTCTCTCCTCTCTCTCTCTCTCTCTCCTCTCTCTCTCTCTCTCTCTCGTGTGTGTGTGTGTGTGTGTGTGTGTGTGTTGTGTGTGTGTGTGTGTGTGTGTGTGTGTGTGTGTGTGTGTGTGTGTGTGTGTGTGTGTGTGTGTGTGTGTGTGTGTGTGTGTGTGTGTGTGTGTGTGTGTGTGTGTGTGTGTGTGTGTGTGTGTGTGTTCACGTTTAAGCTGAGTAAAAAAACAGCTATGTGTGGTCGCTCTATCCAGCCCCAAGCCT